>CM060927.1:151756897-151889397 GCA_030737875.1 Allium sativum | reverse complement strand
ATTATAAAGTAGTGATTTTAGATTGGCCTAGGTTTAGTGGTCATGCAATCATGTTAATCTAAATTACTACAAACCTAAATTAAACATTATAGTCAAAAGTTGTAAAGAAAATATCAAATATATATGTAATATTGTATGGATTGAACTTTATATCAAGAACATGTTCTTATACACACACATATACATATACATATACATATACATATACATATACATATACATATACATATATATATATATATATATATGCCTAGTCGTCGATATCATATTATATGCAAGAATTGTACATATAATCTCTAAAAATAAATGCCCATATTTTAAGCGTATATGAACAATATACATGAAACTAAAATCATGTTATTTTTATTGTGTTTCTTAAAACACATTTGGAATATTTATCATTATAAAATTCCAATAGATCATAGAATATTACCAAATTCATACATATACACAGTTATATAGCTTATCCGGCATTATAAAGTAGTGATTTTAGATTGGCCTAGGTTTAGTGGTCATGCAATCATGTTAATCTAAATTACTACAAACCTAAATTAAACATTAAGAAGCTACAAGTGTAAATCACATTTGCATTGAAATATTAGTTGGTTTCAAATAGAACTTCAATGTCCAGGCCCTTATATATTTATATATATACCAAGAGCAAGAGAGAAAATTAAAGGATCATGGTATTTAATATATATATATATATATAGTACCATAAAACATTTATGGTGAAATAATCAAACATACTAGTCAATGGATTTTACCATTATAAAATTCAGTAGCTCATTTATAAGCATGTATATACTTACTACATAACTCCATCAAGCATGAAAAAAATATAGTAAAAAGGCCAGGTATTCATTCATGTGTGTATGTATGTTTTGATTTAAGTAAATTAAATAAAATCATTTATACATATATGAATTTATTTAACAAAGCATACAAAGGCAAATATTAAACCAGATATCCAGATCTCATATCACCAAATATGACAAGTAAGATCTGGTAACATGTTATAATTAATGTCATATATTAATTCATGATTCCATTCAGATTTTGTAGCAAAACAAAATTTGTGTTTATACTGAAACTATTTCATTTTAGAACTCTAAACATTAACATGGCAGGGTTTAAGCATCTTCAACCAGAAGAAACAACCAATTTTAATCCACAAATCCATTTCAGTTTCATATCATATATAAAATATTCTATAACGAAACTATTTCATCTTTAAATGAATTTATGTTAAATTCTTATCACAACGGTGTTCATAACACTATCGGATTGGCTATGAATCCATCATACAAACCCTAATTTAAAGATAGAAATAATTTTTTTGCAAGCAACAGATCGAATACCATTGTTAGTTATTTACCGATCTAATTGCTACCTAATTTGATAATTTTATCAATCTGTAAAACTAGAATCTATGTTAAAAAATTTAAATCGAGCAAATATACCTTTCACGGGTTTTCCTTTTCACGAAATCGATTTGGATCTGGAATACATCAAACCCTAGCATGGAAGGAGAAGACGCCACCTCTAGAGGAGTCCACGAACGACTCTTCGATCCGGTCGAACGGAATCGAAGAAGGATAAGAGATCGATGCTAGTCGATTTGGAATTTAAGGGTTTTCCTTTATTTTTATTTCTCGTTTTCATTTTCGTATCTTCTAAATGAAATAAGGGTCGGACCCTTTATAATGTTAAAACGAGATTTTTAAGGGATAATGTCAAACCCGTATACCATTTCAAAACAAAGAAAAATTCAACACTTGATTTCCCTTTTGTTATGAACAGTTCTCATCCTTTTATACGTTCTTATGTGTGACCCTATAGGTTACCATAACGTTGGAATAATTTAAACAATATTTAAATTACAAACAGTCAGCGATATCTAGCAATACATCACTGTTACCCAAAGTTATGATAAGATCAATGATTCAATACAATCTTTGTTGTGATCAGTATTACAATGTAATTTAATCCTTTTAACCAATATATCCAAGATTAAACTCGAGGCATGGAACATACCATCCTCTTTACAATTTAATCCTTTTAACTTGATTTATGAGTAAACTATATAAAACAAATCAATATTTGAGCACAACAATGCATTTCATAGTCTCGCTCAACTAAGAGGCCCACAAATATCACTACTTATATTGTAGGTTTAAATTCCATTTATATCATTCATAATTTTCATTTGATTCGAGATGTATCTGATAATCACCTTTATCGTCTACTCCGTTAGAAGTAACTTTTAATGATACTGTAACACAAATATCCTCAAATAAAATTATAACTATTTCAGGTCTGTGGACCATTGCATCACTGTCGCTATGATAATTACTTATGACACTATTAATTATATTCCATGCAGTTTTCTCATCTTGGGTCAGCCCAATACGCATTTATGTTCTGACATTAATATCACGTATATTAATGGTTAATATCAGTCAATCTGCATATTAGTCTCAATGTTTTATTGTTGTCCTATATACAATAAAACTTGACTGGGACATTTAAGAATTATAATACTTAATATTATATTATATAATCTCATGTTCAAGTCACTTATGTAACAACCCGTATTTTCAATAACCTGTTATAACATAAAGTGAGGCAGAATTTAATTCTAAAATCTGAATCAAGGGAAACGGGCTGTGCCATTGCGTTCGTCTCGGAAAAATAAGCGAAATAGAGTCCGAGTTTTCGAAAATCGGAGTCCGTATGACCAGATTAAGGCCCAACGAAGTTTTCAGAAAATTCCAAAGTAAAAACAGATTTCAAATTCAAGTTTGAATTTGGATATTTGGGCCAGTTTGGGCCAGGCGGGAAAAATCCCGCTAGAACACCCAAGTCGACAGCCCTATCGACTTGGGAGTCGACTTGGTTGGACCCAAGTCGACAGCCCTGTCGACTTGGCTGTCGACTTGGTCCAGCCGGGCTGTTTAGCCTGGTGCACCATTTTGAGATTGTGTTGAGTTTGGGGGCCAGATTCGGTTTTAAGGGCTGAGATTGGAACTAGGGTTTAATCCTAGGGTTGAAACTAGTCCTAATCTCTATAAATAAGACCCTAACCTACCCTAAATCATCATTATTCATTCATACAACTAAACTATGGCAAAATCATTCCTCTCATGGCCTCCACTCTCTTCATAAAATTCCTAAATAAATTTTTAAGAGATTTTCCATGCATACAAGTGTTTTCAAGCTTGTATGAGCATCAATAGCTTGCATTCAAGTCAAGTTTCTATATTTGCATCATAAAGAAAGAGTTTTGATCATTTTGGCTCAAGGGTTTTGCTTGCATTTTGGGTTTAATTGATTTCATAAGGGCTTTGTCATATTTTTGTGACTTCCTAAGCATTGTAAGCCCTTTTCTACTTTCATACTTAAACTCTAAAGTTAAATGTATGATATGCAAGTTTGCCATGATATGCAAGTTTACTATGATGTATTATGCAAGTCTATTATGTTATGATATGCAAGTTTATCATGTCATGATATGCAAGTTTATATCCAAGTTGGCCATGTCATGTTATGCAAGTTTACCATGTTATGCTATGCAAGTATGCCATGTTATGATATGCAAGTATGTTATGCAAGTTTGGGATGATCATTTTGTTCATGTTATCATGTTATGCAAGCTTATCTTGAGTATGTGAACATAAAGCTTCAAGCTTTATGCTAAAGGTTGCATTTTGGCAACATGTAAGTTATTATATCTCTTATGATAACTTGCATGTGAGGCTAAATGCGAACTTATGGCCATTTCTACATGTCATTTATCACCATGTATAACCAATATGCTAAGTTTGGTTTTATGCATGCTTTTGGGGCCTAAAAATGTAATATGCAAGTGTATGAACACATGAACATTTCATATGCCACCATGTTAAACTTGTGGCTTCAACACCTTTATGTCATGATTATGCCAAGTTCCCTCTTTCTATCCTTTATGCGCTATTGCGATATGTAAGCGATGGGATTGCGTTTGGGGTTGGGTAAACTTAAAAGACATAAAAATATAAGCGTGGGAATTTACCTATTAAGTTAGGTCTACCCTTTGGGAATTTACCTATTAAGTTAGGTCTACCCAAATGCTTGAAAACTTGTAACATGTTTTGGAAACATGATGGACATGACACTTAGAAAAGATAAGTGTGACCAACTCGAGGTTGGGTTGAGTTTGTAGCGTAAACCTACCCGGAACCGACCGGCCTAACTAGTTGCTACAAACAATAGGACCCAATGTGAGAAGTTGGCCATGTTGTACCTTGGACCCGAGGTTAGACCAAGTTGTGGTGTAAAGCTACCCGGACCCGCCCGGCTTAACTAGTAACCACAACAAGGTCTAATGTGAGAGGTTAAGGCGCATTAAATTAATTAATGCCTCATGATTAGGGTTAAGTCATGGTCCACTTATTACTTAACCAAATTGGGCTCGGTAGATTAATCGGGGTTAAGTCGTGAACTCATCGTTACACTTAACCAAGTTAATCCATGATTAGCAAGAGGGTTAAACCATACTTAACCCACTAGAAAAATCCTAGCAATGGGGGCCCACTCCAGCAGTAATCCCAAGTTAGTATCATCATGACCCTAGGGACTAGGCTAGGGTAGGGGCACGATTAATGGGCTGGAGGTAAGCGACCAAAAGCGACGGCAGAGTGGTACGCCGGTGTAGTTCCGGGCGGACCGTGGTCGTGCACATAGTCCGAAGCCGGGGAAAGCATGCACGGGTACCAGTAGATCGAGACTATGCACTCATGTTTATGGTGTCCAGGGGTTGCCACCCTAGGGCTTGATACACCCGACGGGAGACCCGGCACAGTCTGACTACAATTATGTTTGGGCCGTATTGACACCAACACGTGACGAGTTAGGCTTATAGGGAGCCGATCGACTAGACCGTTTGGTTGGACCTCGTAAGAGGGTCACTTCATGTTATTGGGCCAAAGCTTGGGCCAAGGGATCAATACTTGTTTATTCAAGTCATGTTAGTTTGCTAGTACACCTGTGGTGCAAAACCTTAATCCTGATTATGCGATGACACCTTTATCTACCTTGTTAGTTAATCATCATGCTAGTATGTTGTTATCCTTATGTTCATCCCTGCTGCTCATGCCAGTTAACTTTATCAGTTTACATTGATTGTAGTAGGGCTTACTCAGTCTTTTTGACTGACCTGTTTTCTTTCGCCTCTTTTCTTCCGCTTCCCCCCCCCCCCCCCAGGTTCTCAGGGAGGGAATACTGGAGCTTAGCTTGGATTTCTGATTGCTTGCTCGTGGGATTTCAGCTCATGTACGGTTTTGACATGAAGCTAGCTATGGTTATCACTTATTTTGGGGATAGTACTTATGTATTTCAGTTCGTTTTCAGTAATGTTGTTTTTATCTAGACTTGTGTATTTGGAAAGTTGACATTATGTTGTACCAGACTTATTTTTGAAATGGTTTGAAATCTTCCGCTGTTTTATCTATGTTATTTACTCTGTTTACATATGTTCTTGTTCTGCCTTGATATATCATTATGCATGTTTACCTGATTCAAACGCCCCTCCAAAGTCAGAGTGCTTGCAAGAGTCACCCTAGCGGAGGTGGGGTATTACAACTGTCTTAAAATATATAATTATGTATTATTATTCTAAGGGTTTCTATTATGTTGAATATTTATAATATGCAGTAAATATAACATAATCGAATCTCTTATTCAAAATAAAATAGTAACATCAACAGTGTTATTAATTACACCAAATAGATTGCCTCTAGGGCATAAACTCGAACATGTGCTTGGAAGGATAGATCGTGCTGAAAGAAGCGTGGGAGAAAGCTAGGACGAAATTTTCTATTGTTAACTTGACGATTGTTGTTTAGAGAAGATTTTGCGCCCCTTAAATGCCCTACATGCTTTATAAAAATCATTTTGAGCAGAATACCCACAAAAGTCCAACTTCATAATTAAGGGATAATTGAAGACAAAAATTGCAAAAAAAATTTAGAATCAAATTAAATCAGATGAACACACATTCTTTAATTGTAACTACAACAAACTTGTCACTAATTACATCATGAACTTGAGGGAAGAAATTACTAACCTGAACAATTGGAGAAACATATCGATTTCGATAATAGAGATCAACAAAATTAGCCTCATAACCATAATGTGACACATGGAGAGGATTAAATTCTAGTGCTTCCAAAAAAAACATCAGATATATTATCCTTTACTAAAATCACCAACATAGCTTACTTGTATAATGGAATGAGAAAATTCGTTATTGGAGAGATTGAATTGGAGGAATAGGCCGGAGGAACTCAGTCAGCAATGAATTGAAAGCCGCCATGAGTTCGTGACATAATTTATCTTTTCAAATTTTGTGTCTAGTTCGGCTCTGGAGTACACTATTGATGAAAATATGTACTTTGTACTTTTTATATTGTTTACTTTTGGGTTTTATTCTGCTTTGGACCGCATTGCCCATATGAGTTTTCATTGGATAAAAATAAAGAGTTAATCAATTTTCCATTATCTTTATTAATAGTTGTAATATCATTAGTGTCACACTCTTTTGGTGCCAATGTGAACTTTTGAAAATGCCCTTGTACAAATATGAACATATTTCTGTATCTCTTAAACATAGGATATAACAGTTAAATTTTTAAAATTTTAAAATATCCCTTTATGCTTAAGAATATGATCTAGTAGTTAAGCATTTTTACAAATTCAAATTATCACCCCATGCTTAAAATTAAGATCTTACAAATAAACACAATTTGAACAAATAAGCATCATTTACAAATTTGTTATTTTTCTTTACTAATAATCGTAATTATTTTTATTAATAGTTGGCTCAAAAATGTAATTTTTTTTATCCGATTGCAAACTTCCTAGAATATCACTTTGGGGTCACTTTTTTACTATATAACTTGAAAATATTCCTTCATTCTTAAAAATAAGATCTAACTGCTAGACTTCTTTACAGGTTCAAACTACTCCTTCAGGCTTACAATTAGTATACAACAAATCAACACCATTTAAACAAAGAAACATCGTTTATAAATATATTATTTTTTAATTAATAAACTACAAACAAACGAAATATTAGAAGTTGCAACTTAAAAATAATTTTTTAAATAACTATGCATGATTTCTACATATAAACATGACTAAATATTTATAGGAATTAGTTTCTCTTGAATGTATTAATCATATGTAATTTGTAGAAAAACAATTCACATACAATACATATGCCATCATCAAGTGTGAAACACACTTGTCATAACGCTCATAGAGATGTATAAGGGTTATATGTCATCCTTATTTTGGAGCACCATTTTCGCATCCCAACAACAATACTCATTTATATTTAAACTCTGATTCAGTATGAGAGAGAGTGGGAGATGTTAGTGGAAAAATTAAGATGACTTTATGGTTTAAATCATGGGACATTTATGGGAAGTGCTCTGTTTTGAGGTTATGCATTTATGAGGCATTTTACAATAAAATAATATTTGGGGTGTTTTATGCATTGTTTTAAAATTCCAATCATTCATCTATCACCTTATTATTAGCTAAGCCCTTCCTCTTCATGAAACCTGGTTCCTAAACGTTGCCTACTTCGACATGGCTAACCAAACCGATCTGTACTTACCATTCTTCTTCACCTCCATTGGTTCCTTCTTCTCTACTGCTTTGGCATTAACATTGATTTTAATAATTTCTGTGGATACCTTGCATGCTTAGCTCAACAACCTCGGCATAAAATCACCTCCATAGGTTCCTTCTTTCTCTACTAATGTTAAAGATGTGGAAGTGGATACCTTGCGAGCGCTCTACCAATGTTAATGCCAAAGTAGTAGAGAAATAAGGCAAATGGGGATGTAGCTCAGATGGTAGAGCGCTCGCTTAGCATGCGAGAGGTACGGGGATTGATACCTTGCATCTCCATCTATTTTTCTTCCGCCGTTCTTTGGCGCCATAAATTTCTTCAAAAAGATAGATGAACGTTGCCTCTTATTTCTCTTTGGTTTCAGCTCTTGTCCCATCTATCGACTTTTCTCGATTCAGGTAATTGTCTCGTGTCGCTTTGATTTTTTATTTTAAATCAATCTAGCGTTACGGGTTTTACGCGCAGATCCATGGTTAAATAATGGTCGGTACCACGATTTGTAGTATTTTATTTCAATGTTTTTACACTTATTGGTTAACAATTGAAGGTTCTTTCCAGAAAACAGGAGTTTATTATTTCTTATTTGAATGCTAATTCTAGGTTTCTTCTTTGCTGCTATGCTCTTTATTGGTTCGCAGTGACCTTTTTTGTTGGGTCTTGTCAAAGGATATGTAGTAATAGTTTGAAATCTATAATTTCAGTGGATACCAAAATCTTAAATGTCTGTTGGTGTCAAAATCTATATATTTCTCCATGAATCATGAATAGAAGTTAAATTTGTGATTGATTGACCATCATAAAACATGAAGAAGAATTTAGAACTCAAAAGTTAACCAGTATATGGTCATTATAATGGAGTTTCCAAAAAGAAATTAATTTTTTGTTCTGCATTATTACCCATATGATGGCATTTGATATTTACATAGTTTGTATTTTTATGAAATGTCAAGCATGATTCATAGATCCAATTCAGACATCTCCACCTGACACCTCCCTAATTTGAGATTAGAATTTTGTGAACCATACTACCACTAAATGCTATATAGCACATAAATTTTACCATTTGAGTAGTATAGAATTGCACACACGTTGAGCTTCTCAAACTGAGCCATGCACTTAAACAATATATAAATTTTGATTGGAAACATAGTGCGCATTAAGAAGGCTCAGTTTTTACTAATACCGATAAGTCTTTCGATTTGGTGACAGAAGAACTTTATTCAGAAGAGAGGATTTTAAGGAAACAAGAGCAGCAACTCTAATTTCTCTTGCCAAAATGTACAATTTATTGAGCATCTCAGCTCAAGAAAGGAAGAACATTCGTGTTAACCATTGTCCAGTGGTTACACAACATCATGTGTGGATGGGAGCAATAGAAGTGGTTCTACAACAACAAGACTGATCCAAACATCTGGGTCATATTCATCAAAATGTTTGTTTTTACTCTTGGTAAGTTGGTATATTGTTTCTTTTCATGCGTTTTGGATATTGAAATTTGAAGTTTTTTGATATGCAAGAGAAAAAGATTGCAAATTGGGTCTCCAAGTTGGTGTGATTCTACACAATGGTTACGAAGAGAGTATGACGATTAGTATTAAAGAATTAAATTGGGTATCGGGCTATTTTTGTTATTCATGTGGAGGTACTGTGCATAAATGAATGGAGTTTTAGTAATACAAGCATCATCACCATGAAAAGAAACACAACGTCTCCTTATACTGCCTACAATGATCCAGTTTAGAGATTTGTTTCACATTTAAATGGAGATGGAGGATTAGCGATGATCTTAACATCTCGTCATCCATTTCATTAATCTTCTTACATGTTTCTTTAAGAAGATAAACTTATATGTATAGTGTATTAAGTAATAATTATTATTATTCCTCCTCTTTTTCTTTGGGAATAATCTGTTTCACATATGAAGCTCATCATGAGCTCTTCAATAACTTTGGCATGACCGCTAATGCAGTTGCTCAAACTGGACAGGCACTGGCACTAACTAATATGTCTTTGAATTTTTTTTTACTTCTTTAAAGGTATGAAACACCTTGCAGATTCTTCTTATTCTTTCACTTCCACTTCTTCATTGTATGATTATCAATGTAGTATTTATTTATTTTATTTGTTGGACGATGAACTCAGTGTGGAGATAAATTCGTTGTGAAAGTGAGTGCAACAGGTATTTCGGCTACCCGAGTTTTTCTTGAAGATCTTATATACATATTATAAGATAATGATGTGAGTGATATTGAAACTATTTCTCTTTACTCTTCTTGAAATTTCATTTATTTTTCTTAGGTTTGCTACTTTGTATGTTCTTATTGTTGGAATAAATTAAAATTGCATTAAGTATTGCATGAGTCATTAAGTATTGCATGTGTTTCCGGTTTTGCTTAATCGGTTTTATTTGGTATTGTTTTAATGTAATTTTATCTAGAATTTTCTTAAGCATGTATAAGTAATGCATGTATCTTTTGTAATCTGTCAATCAAGCAATTGAGAAAAAAATAATAAAAAAAATAAAGTTTGTCTTCCTCAAAAAAATTCTTCATCTTTTTCTCCTCTCAAATTTTATTTTCTACAAATTGGTATCAGAGCCTGGTTAAAACCATGGTTTTTTCTATTCTCCTCACTGTTTGTCCTCACAAAAGAAAATTTCTTAGAGTGGAGTAATAAAAAGAAAGAAGAATTGATCTCCAAAGGGCTTTGGGAGATCGTTGAAAGTGGCTACGAATGGCCAAAAGATGTTAAAAACATGACGGAGAAAGAGAGTAAAGCATTTGTAAGCTTGAGACGGAAATGTCTTCAAGCTCGTATTTTGATGAGTGAGAACGTTGATGGAGAAGCAAGGGACCATATTCTTGGAGAAAAATTCGCAAAAGATTCGTGGAATTTATTGAAAGAAGTGTATGCAATGGATAACACAAAAGCAGAAAAAGAAGTAGATGAAGAGGAGGACGAAGAAGAGGAAGAAGAGAATGAAAGCAAAGAACCTGAAAAGAAAGTAACTGAAGCTAAAAAGGCAAATACAGATGCCAACATGGCTGATGTAGAAGATGACAAAGAGGAGAAGGCGAGAAAAGAAGAAGAGCCGATGAGAGAGAAAGCTGCTAAAGAAGAAGAACCAGAGGAAAAGTCAGAGCTTGAGGACAACGAGCCTGAGGATGAGAATGAGAAAAATAACAAGGAGGAGAGTGATGTTGAAGCTAAGATGACGGGAGCAGAAGGTGAAGTAAATGATGACATGAAGATGGAAGATGTAGAAGAAAACTGTCTTAAAATAAAAGAGGACAACAGTGGTGATACAAAAAAGGAGAAGAAAGAGAAGAAAAAAGAGAAAGAAAAGAAGGACAATAATGAAGAAGATGAAGGTAAAGAGGCAGAGAAGAAGGAGAAAGATATAAATGGAGAATCAAAAGAAGCTGAAGAAAAAGCACCTGCAACTGAAGAGCCAAAAGAGAGCGAGATGGATTCAAAGAATCAAAAAAAGAAGAAGAAAGAAGAAGAGAGAAAGGAAATGGAAGAAGAGGAAAGATTGAGAAAAGAGGAGGAAGAACGTAGAAGAGATGCTGGGATCAAACCCGATATCGTAACTTATAATTCATTGGTTCATGGTTTTTGCAAAGAAGATGAGCTTGACGAAGCATTGAAACTTCATAAAGAAATGGAGGCAAAAGGATTTACTCCAAATTATAGCATCTTCTCATGGATTGTTGATGGTTATTGCAAACAAAACAAAGAAGATTCAATAGTAAACATCCCAAACAAACTCACAAAAAGAGGCTATTTCTCCAACAAACCAATCTACAGATCATTGATTCGAAGACTTTGTAAACTGGATCGTGTAAATTCAGCACAAAAGCTATTCATCCAAATGCAACAAAAGAGATTACAAGGTGACTGTTTTTTGTACACTAGTTTAGCCATCGGTTACTTAAAGGCAGGTAAGACAATGTCTGCTTATAAGATTTTTGATGACATGGTTAACGAACGGTTTGTGATATATACTAGTGTTTGTGCATCATATGCAAATGAGAGGGATGTGTTGGATAACCTTTGGCATAATACCAGTGAGAGAGACCTCGTTGCCAAAAATGTTTATCGGTTACCTGAAGAAAGTTCAAATGTGTGGATCAAAGTTTACAACAATGAAAGTGTTCGAATGTCAAACATTTTATGTTTGGAGAATTATGGAAGATATGATAAAAGTAAAATGAAGACTCATGATTTTGCTTTGAAGATCTCAACGGTGGATAACAAAGTCAATGCAATAATCATATCATTCTTTTTCTTGCCAAAGCACGTGAGATATAAATCAATCAAAGGCTAGATGTTCTCAAAAGCTATGAAGTTTGAAGAAAGGTGATACGACTGATATTTTGATAACGACACCTGGCGGACAAGTCTTCAGAAAAGTGCAGAAAATTTGGAAACAATAAGCAAGTTTTAATTTAGGGGAGACATTGTTGGAATAAATTAAAATTGCATTAAGTATTGCATGAGTCATTAAGTATTGCATGTGTTTCCGGTTTTGCTTAATCGGTTTTATTTGGTATTGTTTTAATGTAATTTTATCTAGAATTTTCTTAAGCATGTATAAGTAATGCATGTATCTTTTGTAATTTGTCAATCAAGCAATTGAGAAAAAAATAAAAAAAATAAAAAGTTTGTCTTCCTCAAAAAAATTCTTCATCTTTTTCTCCTCTCAAATTTTATTTTCTACACTTATCTTGTCATGGAAGCAAAGGCAGCTGTTTGGCTGAATAAAAAACATTGACCCATGTGCCTTCCATCCCCGCTTAGAGCATCTCTAGCAGAGGATTCAATTTTAGCGTGATGAGAAGATTTTGAAATGTTGATTCCTCTCGTTCCTCTAGCAGCGGATGAGAGGAAATAATGAGCACTTAATAAAAAAAGAAAAAAAAAATCAAAACTCTATAAACAGATTTCATAAAAATCCTTTTATAGTATAAATGGTTTTCAGAAACCCATTTATTGTATAATAGGGTTTCTGAAACCCGTTTAAGTCATAAACTAATGTTGGAAACCTGCTTATATTATGAACGGTTTTCTCAAAACCAATTATAATTCCACTTTTAAAAAAATTAATGAATGTCATTTCTTTATATCAAAGGTAGATTAACGTTGCTACTTGTTTCTCAAAAACGAGAGGTACGGGGATCGATACCTCGCATCTCCTCATTCTCTCCTATTCTTTGGCGCCATTTCTTATATCAAAGGTAGATGAACGCTGCTGCTTATTTCTCTTTGGTTTCAACTCCTATTCTGACCATTGATTTCTCTTTGGTAATCGACTCATGTTGCTTTAATTTGTTATTTTAAATCAATCTAGCATTACATTTTTTTCGCTCAAGTTTTATGCATAGATCCACGGTTAAATAATGATCGGTACCGCGATTTGCATTATTTTATTTTACTGTTTTTAACTTGCTGGTTAACAACTGAAGGTTGTTTACATAACACTAAAATTTGTTATTTCATATTGAGTGCTAATTTTAGATTTCTTCTTTATTGCTATGATCTCTATTGGTTGGCAATTATATTTTTTTCGTTGGGTTTTGTCAAAGGATTTGTAGCTATGGTCTGAAATCAATCATTTCAATGAACTCCAAAATCTTAAATGTGTGTTGATATCAAAATAACGTTAGCAGCCTCTATATTTTCCGACAAATCATAAATAAAAGCCAAATTTGTGATAGATTGGCCGTCATTAAACATGAAGAAAAAGAATTTAGAATTCAAAAGGTTAACCAACATATAGTCATAATGAAGTTGCAAATGTGAGATTAATTTTATGTTATGCATTACCAATATGATGGCATTTGATATTTACGTAGGTTCAGGCCCGGCCCTAGGGGTAGTCGAGGGAGACTACCGCCTAGGGCAACCACCTGGATGGGGGCAGCATGGAGGAGGTGGAAGAAGCAGTAAGCTTGAGTGTTTATATATTTTTAAATGACTATTGCGTTTAATAACTAAAGCCTCCTTTAGTCTAGTGGTGCAGCATCCATTTGTATGCCTGGAAGTCGTGTGTTCAATTCTCAGCAGCTGCAACATCTTCTTAATTTTTGATCCCATCCAAACTTTCTTCCCATGAGCATCTTAATTTTTGATCCCATCCAAACTTTCTTCCCATGAGCAACTATTTTTGGTTTTTTTCCCCATTCAACCTATCTTCGCCTGGGGCAACGGGAAGTCCAGGGCCGGCCCTGCGTAGGTTGTACTTTTATGAAACATCAAGCATGATTCATGGATTCAATTCACACATCTCCGCCTGGCACCTTCGCAATTTGAGATCAGAGCATTGTAGAACATATTATGCAAGATTTTAGCACATAAGTTATACTATTAGAGTGGCATTGAGTTGCGTACATTGAGCTTCTCATACTGAGCCATGCAACAGTTGGTGTAATTCTACACAGCAGTTATGAAGAGAATATGACGATTGGTATTAAAAAAAATGAACTTGGGTTGTTTTCGTTTGTGTGGGGCAGTGTGCAGAAATGGATGAGGGTTTAGAAGCATAAGGTCATTCAATGTATGTTGGGGAGAAAAGAAGTGCAAATTATGGCGGAAATGGGTTCCATATGCATGGATTTAGGCTAGCTATGTAGAACTGCTAGTGCAAGCTCATTTTCCACTTGTGAACAGAATGATTGGTTCAACTATTAAAACAATTAGAGTCATATAAGCATTCATGGTAGGACGCGTACATATTTCGCACTATACACCGTTCTTCGCGCTTTGCACATAATTTTTTTACTTTTGTTTTAAACAAAAATTGCGTTGAAAAACTGCAATGTATAGCCAAAATCCAAGACATATAATTCAAGCGCAAACTGAGGAGTTGGTCTGTCTGGTGCACGTCGCTCCTGCTTACGAGGCGATGATGACTTACAGATTATGCACGAGTTACCTAAGGGTTACTCACATCTTATGTTTATAGCTTGGATACCACTGATGTATAATTTTAAACTGTTAAATAATTAGTCGTATATAAAATGACTATCTACCACTTCATATACACTACAAGAAAAACCGAGATTAGCGACTGATTTTTAGCAGCGGAAAATTCCGTCGCTAATTAGCGGCGGATTTCCGTGGACTTTGTAAAAGAAAATATTTTGGATTTTATATGTCATCTTATTATAAATTATTACCGTCAAATACTAATTCTGTCGCTAAATCAATGGAAATTGCAACTCTTTACCATCATATAATATTTGACGCTAAATTCCGTTGCTAATAGAGTCGGATTACCGTCGACATAATTTTGAAGCTATTTTCCTGCAGTTTTCCAAGAGATTTGAAACGAACTTTTATATTTTTTATTTATTAAATGTTTTAAATTTGTGTTATTACTTAGTAATTAATTATTAAATTTTAATTTTAAGTAATTAATGTTAATAATACATTAGTAATTAATAATAAATAATAACTATTAGAAGTAAATAAAATTCAATAGTTAATGCTGAATCTTCAATTTAAATAACTATTAGAAGTAATTTAAATTTTCAATATGAATTCAAGATTACCTAATGAGCTAGCAAAAGGAAATATTTTTTAAATCCAAATAATTTTGTATGACATTATAATCTACTCGTGGACGTTATTAATTAATATCCACACTATTTTTTCTTAAATATTGTTTGTTTTTATGTGAATCTCCAGTTTCTTCATTTTTTTGAAATTTTGGCGTACAACCATCATTTTATATACAATTAGGCCAACGTTCCATGTTTGACATGTTATAATACATATAACTACTGCAAACCCAAACTGATTTGTCTGATAGATTCACCTTAATTTAAATTTAAAATTCCAATAGTGAATTATAGACGTAATTTTGTAGATCAATCTAGTTTTGTCCACAGTTATGAAAATGTTTGTGAATTAGCTAACAAATTTTCAAATAGAAAATGTACACCTTTTTTGCTTTAAAATCCTTCATATGTAATTACTAAGATGCGTATCATAATTTTCAGGCAAATTGATCAAGCTGAGCAATTAATTACTTCAAAATTTTATAATGACTCAAAATTTTAAATCAAACGTTTTATGATCTTTTTCCATTAATGTATGGTATCATTGGTTGTCAATATTGTATTTTCTCTTTTAGCATTTTTTAAAAGTATTTTCTAATCATCTAACTACAACGTAATGTTCGCTAAATTAGATTTAGAAAAATATAACAAAGCATATGAAATATTCCAGTTACACCTTCTGTTTTTGGCCTATTTATGCATTTATTTATGAGCATTAATGAGAATCCAAATATGCCATTGTATATACATTATGTATTTCCTTTCGTTATGTTTTGGTAGATAGTTTTCATAAAGTAGATAATTTTTTGCCATTAACGTATGGTATCATTGGTTGTCAATATTGTACTTCGTTTTTTAGCTTTTTTTGAACGTATTTTCTAATCATCTAACCACAACGTAATGTTCCCTAAATTAGATTTAGAAAAATATAACGAAGCATATGAAATATTTCAGTTACACCTTCTGTTTTTGGCCTATTTATGCAATTATTTATGAGCATTAATGAGAATCCATATATACCACTGTATATACATTATGTATTTCCTTTTGTTATGTTTTGGTAGATAGTCTTCAGAAAGTAGATAATTTTCAATATGAAATCGATAGCAATCATATTAAGTAGATAATTTTCATGGAGTCAATCAAATTTAATGTTTTCACATAATTTTACATTCATCAAATTTTCAATATGAATTCAAGATTACCCAATGAGCTAGCAAAAGGAAATATTTTTTAAATCCAAATAATTCTGTATGACATTATAATCTACACGTGGACGTTATTAATTAATATCCACACTATTTTTTCTTAAGTATTGTTTGTTTTTTATGTGAATCTTCAATTTCTTCATTTTTTTAAAAAAATTTTGGTGTACAACCATCATTTTATATACAATTAGGCCAACGTTCTATGTTTGACACGTTATAATACATATAACTACTGCAAACCCAAACTGATTTGTCTGATAGATTCACCTTAATTTAAATTTAAAATTCCAATAGTGAATTATAGATGTAATTTTGTAGATCAATCTAATTTTGTCCACGGTTATGAAAATGTTTGAATTAGCTAGCAATTTTTCAAATAGAAAATGTACACCTTTTTTGCTTTAAAATCCTTCATATGTAATTGATAAATTACACTAATTAAATGCGACATTTTTCATAAATATTTATTTTTGTATTAAATCTTTGTGTTTGCATGATTGCTTAAAATAATTATTTTAAGTTTTTAATAATATATGTAATTTTTCTTCTATATACTGTGATTCATGTGTAGTTTTAAAGAATTAAAAAACATGAGCAAAACAAATTCTTTTATCTTGTAGCATTACAAAGTCGGTTTTTCCACCGTTATGCGGTTATACTAGTTAATGTTCAATTACAATTAAAAAATAATAAACAACTATTTATAATTAACCATTACTGAATAAGTGTTAGCTTTTTAATGACTTTCTTTTACTAATTAATTTTAAATAATTGCTGTTAACTAATTAACTATTAGTACTTATGAAATAAGTAAGATTAATGTTTAGTAAGTATTAATTAATAATAAAAATTAATCATTATAATGAATATTTATTGTTGACAATACAATAATTAACATTTAATAAGTATCGATTGATTCATAGTTGATAATATAATCAGGGACGGAGGCACACTTCAGCTGGTGAGGTCAAGTGACCTCACCAGAGGAAAATAAAAAAGAGGAAGCATCATTTCAGCAAGCAGAAGGCAAAAATGAAATGGGAAAAATCAAACGCGGTACCATTTTAGCAAATAGAAAGCAAAACAAAAGGAATTCTCCGCATTAGAACGAAATCTCCATGCTTATTTTCAATTTTGCTTCTAAAGGGCCGATGCTTATCGCTGCTGGTGGAATAGTGAAGCAGGGCGTTCTTCTTTGCGATGTTGACGCCTCTGACTGTTAACTGGTTTCCATAGGTAAGCCCTGATCTTGTTTTGGTCTTATAAATTGAGAGCGAAACTGAACTGAAATTGTTTATAAATTTAGATCGAGGGCCATTGTCTTGTTTACAAATTACCTAGATGAATTTGGTTTTTCTCTAATCTGGTTATTGGTGAGTCTGTTGCTAACAACTTTCATGATGTTTCGTTGAATTCTGTTGGTAAGGAGATTATGAATGATGTAAGGGCTATTGCCGATTTCCCTGTTGTTCAGTCTGTTCATACTTGTAAGGCGGGCAGAATGTTATTGCATTAAATCTAGGTGATGCTAATGATGTAAAAGCAACAGCTTTTCATTTAGAGAATCGAGTTCATTTTTCTACTATGAACCACCCTTGTAAGGCGGGCAGAATGTTATTGCATTAAATATTGGTGATGCCGATTTCCCCGAACCCCCCTCGCCTTTTCCTACTATGACCTCACCAATATGTATTCCTGGCTCCGCCACTGAATATAATAAGTATTTAATAATTAATAATAAAATTGATAACGGACGAGATGTGATACATTTTGTTATGACCGACAAATGATAATCAATGTTTAATTGATAAACAATACTTAAAACTATTTAAATAATGATAAATTTGAAATTCAGGCGGAGCAGTAAATAAAATTTACTTTTTGCCGCCTTAACTTTCGTTTCTAGCTGCACAAGTTCCCAAAATAACGCTTCACGTTATCTTATTCAAATTCAGATAAGAGAGATACTAAAGATTGAAAGCTTTCGTTAGGTCATGGAAAATTGCGACTGGCTCCATCTTTAAGCCGCCCCTTTTCTCTTTTGACCACCTCCTTCTCCATCTCGCCTCACTTCTTTACTCCATCTTTCATCCTCCCTTACTAGTTTTCACTTTGCCTGTGACCTCGTGCAAGCTCACCACTCAACCCTAATTTTCATCTCGTTGGTCCTGATGATCCCTAGGAGGCTAGATCTAGTGCGAAGACCTTTTTCTTCAGGTTGCTGCTCGGTTGAACTATATGCCGAAAACCGCCTTAATTCGAGACTAGAAACAGCTGTAGGGGGTTTTTCTGGTTTGTATTCTTTTGGTCTTACCTGTGTGGATATATTTTTATATGGTTCGGTCTTTCAGCTGTGGGGTTCTATCTTTTAATCTTCGGTATGTTTTGATTTAGTCGTTGTTTTCTTTTTTGTTCTAGGATTACTAGAAAATTACAGGCTCTTACCTCTGTTGCTAACAAGTTTGCATGCATTTAGATCGACAGTTTTATTAGATCTCAGGTTTTAGTTCATGTTTTGAAGTCCAGGGACAAGTAGTAGACTGTATATGTAGATATCAGTGTTTTCTTTCGCTTTGGTCTTCATCCATATTTGTATGCACATAATGTATTTGTATAAATGATCCAATTATCCTTTCACTTTTCCAGTGCTCCAAAGCCTCCAACTATGCCTTTATGTTATATAGGTTCTAACATTACCATTCTGTGTGGATAACGTTGTTGCTCCATAAAATTTCTTTCTGATATGCAGTGCATATATGAACATTATTACATTCTTTAGCTTTAGCAGTGGTTTTCAAGTATTACTGGATATTTGAACTTATTTGATTTTGGGATATGATAGTTTGTAATAAACTGGAATCATTGTGTTACCATTTTGAGAAGCAACACTTGGGTCAAATTTTGTTTACCATGATCAACAAATAAAAAGACACCTGACCAAATGAAAGCTGCTCCATACAAAGCATTACATACATTTTAAAGTGATGCAATTATATTGTAGAACATTAGGATCCATCAATCATTATATCTAATGAAACTACTACAACTGACTAGATATTTCCCATGATTTGAAATGCATATTCAAAGCATGACAGTAATTATATTCAATACACAATTTTGACATCATATTCTCAGAAATTGAACAACTTCTCATGCACTACTATTGTATGAATGCAGAAAGTCTACCCTTCTATGTTGTTCTGTAATATTTGTCCTGATTATCATGTGAACAAACATTATTTGACTTGATTTTTATGTTGGGACTTCTTTTAGAAACATTCGTACTCATACAGCTAACATTCTGAAGAAAAATATATTTGTTGAGCAGGAATCATCGTCTATAGCCAGTACACTAAGTCCTGAATTTGAAGAACTTTGTACATCAATGGTTCAGGAGCTCTTACTGTTCGCGAAGGAATCTAGATATCAACAAATAAAGCGATATTCTTTTCATGTTTATTTACATGTTGCGCAACATTTAGTTAAATAATCTTATTAGCTTCTTTAGGTTTACTGCTATGACGTTTACATTTCTTATAGAGATCCTTCTATGTTTATAATTCAGGTGTCCCGTGTGCAAATACAAATACAAAAGTTCTACAATTTAAAAGCAGCTTTCTTTCTTATGCTATTGGTTTTATGCAAAGGTGATGGCAATGCTTAAGAGCCATGACAGAGTTTTGCGTTCGTCTTCGGTTTTCGTTTGCTTGTGACTTCATTATCGTCATCTTCGTAAGTTGGTTGGGTATGTTAGTTAGACTTATTTTGATGTAAATATGGCATTATATGGTTTTAGTATGGTTATGGATGATATATGTTTGTATTTGCGATAACGTTAGCACCAACTGAATGGTTTTGTTGTTCATAATTTAGCTTGGTGTATGAATTGATGAAGGATTGTGGATGTTGTGGTTTTTTTAATGTGATTATGAATGTTCTTTTTAGTTCTAAATTAATATTATTAGCTAATTTAACTTTGTTTTTTTAATATATTATTTATTTTAGCGTTCACAATTAAATGGTGTTAGTTCTCTCTCTCTCTCTCTCTCTCTCTATATATATATATATATATAGGTAAAGCAGAAGGGGGATAGCGACGAATTACCAACAAAAAGGTGAGATTAAGTTTTCTTCATTTTCCTTTTTCGTCGCTAATCACTTGCCAATCAGTCAGGGTTTACCCACTTCTTTTTTAAATAATATTTCATTATAAATTAATTATCCGTCGGTAAACAGTCGGTATATAAATTAAAATTAAAATGATAAATAAAATTTTATTTCTATTATATAATTAGTAAAATGACGGAAAATTGTCGGAAAACTAATGCTGAAGTTCGTCGCAAAATCTGACACAATTACCGTCATGGTTTTTACCGACCACCATGTTATGCAGGAAATTCGTCGCTAAAGCTAATATAGCGACGGATTAGAAGCGGATTCTGCCGCTGCTATATGCAGTTTTTCTTGTAGTGATATGATTTTCCTGATATTATGTTACGTATATAGTATACTAATAACGAACAAATGTTTGTTTATTAGTCTAGATATCTCAGTTGTCATGGCAGTTGTACGAAGTGTATAACGCATTATTAAGATAGAATACCACGGTCATTCGATCAATCACCTTTATCTGTCTTAGTTGAGCGGTGGTGGCTTACTACACTTACCTTTTGTTTATCAGATTTTGTGCTCAATATTATGTCTACCGATTTTTATATGCTTACTGGGACTGAGAAATGGGATCCAGATAGATTGTCATTTCAATTTGACTCTTGTTACGAGCAAGGGTGGAATTGAAGGTGGATCAGAGGGGCCATGGCCCCCCCAAGGTTTCACATTTTACAAAAAAATCAAATGCAAATAATTTAGGAATACACCTTTTAATAATAAATATTTTAAGTGATACATATCGATAAGGATTGACATAAATTCATTAATGATATTATTCCATATGTAAAAATGGTATGCAAAGAAATAGAATAAATATCATTAATGATATTATTCCATAAATATCATTAATGACATTATTCTAGAATTAAGATTTATGAATATCATTAATGACCGCATGTATCTTGTAGCTTTATATTTGTGATTTATGAATGGAAAAGACATCCCTTCTCTTCAACTCTTCTTTATGGTATCAGAGCCTTGATCCAAAACAGTTCAACTTCCTCTTCTCCAATGGTTCTCATTAACCAAACTTCATCCTATCAGATTCTTAATGGCAGTGATCTCATAAAGCCCTACATTTTTCTAGGCAAATGTCAATGGTGCCGAGAACAAGGACATTTGATTGCTCATTGTCCTTTATTTAAGCAAAAATTTCCTAATTAATGTCATTCCTCCTTCAAATTCTCAACCTCCGTCACAACTATTCACCCCAAAACCTCAAGCAAACATCGTAAACCCTCTGCCTCCTCATCCTCTTCAACACGGCTTTTTGATAGTGGTGCTTCCCACCACGTCACGACAGTTCTGAACAATTTACCCCTCTATGCTCCTTATGATGGAACCGAAGAGTTGATCGACGTCGGTTCTTGTTCTTTATCATCACTCAAACTAAATAATGTCTAAGTTGTTCCTGCCATGTTTAAAAACATAATTTCTATTTCTCAACTTTGTCATGATAACAATATCTCAATTGTCTATTCTTCCACCTCTTTTCATATAAAGGATCTCAAAACGGGAGAATCTCTATTCCAGGGGCTGGTTGCAACAAGCATTTATCAGCTCAAATCCACAATCCCTACAGTCTACGCAAGCATAACAAGTTCATTTGATTGGCATCATCGTTTAGGACATCCGTCTCGTAATGTTTTTAGGCAAATTGTTTCCAAATATAAACTTCATGTTCCTAATATCTTCACTTTAGAATGTGATTCATGTGCTTGCAATAAAAGTCATAAACTTCCTTTTTCTACTTCCTCAATTGTGTCTACTGCCCCACTTGAGTATGTTTATTCTGATCTTTGGACATCACCAATTTACTCTCATGATGACTTTAAATATTATCTTATTTCCATTGGTCATTTTTCTAAATACATTTGGTTGTATAATTTGAAACGAAAATCAGATGCAAAACATATATTCATTCGCTATAAAGCTCTAGTTGAAAAATACTTTCAACTGCCTCTCAAAAATCTCTACTTGGACAATGGTGGTGAGTATGAAAGCATAGGTAACTACCTGTCCATCGATGGAATTTCGTATCTCACAACTCCACCTCACACCCCTCAACAAAATGGTTATTCGGAGCGACGACATCGACACATTGTTGATACATTTCTATCTTTCTTAACTCATGCTAAAATGCCTCTTGAATATTGGACAAATTCTTGGTCAACAGTTGTTTACTTAATTAATCGACTTCCCACGCCAACTCTAAACAATGTGTCACCCTATTTAAATTATTCGGCCAACATCCTAATTATTCCAAGCTTCGAAGTTTTGGATGTCTTTGCTACCCATGGCTTAAACCCTACAATTCTCACAAACTTGAACTTAAATCTCAACCATGTATTTTTGTTGGTTATTCACCTACTCAAAGTGCATATTATTGTCTCGAATTAAACACTAATCGTGTTTATGTTTCTCGCCATGTTCACTTCAAAGAGAGCATTTTTTTTCTTTTTCTAAACTTAAAAATTCAACTGCCTCATTGTCTGACTTAGTGAAACAATGAGCACCTCTCACATTATCTATATTATCAAATACTCACTCTTCCTCCCCTCATTCATTGCAAACTAACTCACCTTCCAGCACACCTCCTACCGCATTCCCTACTTCGCCCCTTTCATCTCTTGTGTTCGCAACAAACTCATCTCAACCTCCTAATACCACTGCTGAGATTTCTTCTACTTCATCTCAGTCAAACCTCGATATATCCACATCAACAAATTCAACACCCAACAACCCTGTACATTCTCCTCAATGACCACAAGACTTCAATATGACATAAGGAAACCAATCAGTAAACTGAATTTAAATGCGGAGGTCCATGAAATGGAGATTCCAAAAAATATCACTCAAGCATTAAAAAGCCCCGTTTGGTGCAAAGCTATGGATGAAGAGATTGATGCATTGTTGAAAAATAGAACTTGGGATCTTGTACCTTCATCTATGTCACAAAATGTAGTGGGATGCGAATGGATTTTTCGAATTAAAAAGAACAAGGATGGTAACATTATTCAGTACAAGGCTCGTTATGTTGCAAGAGGTTTTAATCAGAGAGCTGGCATTGACTACGGTGAGACTTTTAGCCCCGTAGTTAAACCCGCCACGATTTGGCTTGTGCTCTCACTTGCGGTTAGTCAAGGTTGGTCATTACGCCAACTTGACATAAACAATGCTTTTCTACAAGGCACACTCACCGAAGATGTATACACCATACAACCTCCTGGCTACACAGATCCTATACATCCAACACATGTATGTAAATTAAACAAGGCACTGTATGGGTTAAAACAAGCTCCAAGAGCTTGGTATAAAGAATTACGACAATATTTAATTGAGTTGGGCTTCAAGAATATGGTCTCTAATTCATCTTTGTTCACATTGCACAAAAATGGTGACATCATTTATCTGTTGGTTTATGTGGATGATATTATTGTTATATGTAATGCAACTCATGCGCTGGAAGCTATTATAAAAAAATTGGCAACACGTTTCTCACTCAAAGGCCTTGGAGAATTGTCTTGCTTCCTAGGAGTGGAAATAATGCCTCATCCAAAAGGTATTTTCTTGAGTCAAAAGAGGTATATTGTTGATATTTTGTGCAAAGCCAATATGGACAATGCAAAACCAGTTGCAACACCATTAGCAACTCATTTACCGTTGACTATACATGGAAATCTTCTCAACGATCCCATTGAGTATCGTACTTTGATAGGTAGTTTACAATATTTAAGTCTTACAAGGCCTGATGTGGCATTCGCAGTAAACAAGTTAGCTCAATACGTGAACCGTCCAACTGAGGAACACATGCAATCTCTACATCGTCTTCTTCAGTATCTAAGTGGTAAATCTAATATGGGTTTAATTATACACAAAGATTCACCTCTCACTCTCTATGCTTATTCTGATGCGGATTGGGCTCATGACAAAGACGACTACATTTCTACAACAGCATGTATAGTCTATTTGGGCAAGAATCCTATCTCCTGGACATCAAAGAAACAGCGTACAAGAGCTAGATCATATACTGAGGTCGAATACAGAGCAGTGGCAAATGTTACTGCCGAAATTCTTTGGGTAGGAAATTTATTCAAGGAGCTAGGTCATAACCTCACTCTCATGCCAGTCATCTATTGTGATAATGCTGGAGCTACATATGCGAGTGCTAATCCTGTTTTTCATTCTAAAATGAAGCATCTGGGATCGGATTATCATTTTGTCAGAGAAAATGTGCAAAGTGGGAATTTGAGAGTCTCTTACATCTCCATTAATGACCAGCTTGCGGATGTCATCACCAGCCACTACCACGTACCTCCTTCACAACATTGGTTAGCAAAATTGGTCTTTCATCTTGGCCGCCCGTTTTGAGGGGGCATGATAAGGATTGACATAAATATCATTGATGATATTATTAAATATCATTAATGATATTATACCATATGTAAAAATGGTATGCAAAGAAATAGAATAAATATCATTAATGATATTATTCCATAAATATCATTAATGACATTATTCTATAATTGTGATTTATGAATATCATTAATGACCGCATGTATCATGTAGCTTTATATTTGTGATTTATGAATGGAAAAGACATCCCTTCTCTTAACTATTCTTCACATAATATGTTTCCATAGAAATATATGTAACGTTAGAATATGCAGTTCACTTTTAGAATATATATCCAGTTCACTTGAAAAGGTCTATTCCTAAACATAATATATATATATATATATATATGTATATATACACACACACACTTAAAAAGGCGTATTCCTAAACATAATATATATATATACCGTTCACTTGAAAAGGTGTATTCCTAAACATTATATATATACACACACACATACAGTTCACTTAAAAAGCTGTATTCCCAAGATTTATTATTAAAAGGAGTATTTTAAACATACCATATATCCAGTTCACTTTTAGAATATGCAGTTTATGAAGTACTGTCGATATTCATATATTATATTAAGATAATTTGCTTATACTAATAACTGTGTAATTATTTTAAGATAAATAACTACGACTAATGAGCAAACGGAATCGCTACATTGATCCGTCTTATTATAACGCCTCCAGTGTCTACAACTACAGTAATAACAAAACATGCATTTTCAGCAATGAAAATGGTCAAAATGGGACTTCGTAATAAGATGAATGA
Source organism: Allium sativum (assembly GCA_030737875.1). Lineage (NCBI taxonomy): Eukaryota > Viridiplantae > Streptophyta > Magnoliopsida > Asparagales > Amaryllidaceae > Allium > Allium sativum. Next base: position 151,863,597 of record CM060927.1, on the reverse strand, counting down.
TAATTTTCTTAGCGATTTCTTTTTACATAGACAGGGAAGTTGTTATGTCTATAAGTAAAGTATCTATTATCGACATTTTTATGCTAAAAAGAATCGTAGCGCACAACTTTAATTGTTTAAAAGTTGCTACTTTTGGTTTATAAACGTAATGAATGCTTAATTTTTTGTTTGATACATGAAGGTTTTGTTCTATTAACCAAATATTTATTTGTTTGTTTGTTTTGAATTTTTTGACCCCTACAACATATAATTCTTGGCTACGCCCCTGGTTACGAGACTCATGATATGTGCACTATATATATCTACCATATTTTGGGAGGATAGTTAATTATCATAAATGATAAAGATTGCCAACATAGTGTGACATAGTGGAAAGATATGCTACTATCTAATAAGAGGTCAGTAGTTCAAGGTCTACCTTAACCACAAGCACCATTCAACAACAAAAAGTTGTTGCCACCATCTTATATGTATATGGTGGTTGTTGCAATTTTGATGTTTAAAAGCAGAATATATTTTTTTCTTTTCCTTTTCTGAAATAAGAAACTATGTCATTCTTAAAAAAATAAAATCTAATACAACAAAATGAAGAGTTTTGTATGATAAATGGCTACTTGTTTCCTATGCAAACATATTTAGACGATAAATGAGATATCAGCTACATACATCTATTTATTTTCATCATACTTGTTTATTTTTAGTACTTAAATAATAGGTATTTTTTATTCCAATCCACAGTTTTAGCAAGTTAATCCACAATTTTACTTTAATAAGTTAATCCATAATTATTTTGTAAGTTAATCCACGAATGGATTAACTTAAAGATTTCACCCTATCATATAACTTACAATCAATTTTTGTGCTTCTTGTTTTACCATGACATTACAAAATGTCTCGTTCTATTGGACAATCAAATGCAGCAAACATATACGAAAGAAGGAAATCAGACGTGTTTCTATCAATTTTTCAAGATTTTAGAAAATAGCTAACAACAATTATATGTGATAATGGTGATATTAAAAAAAATTGTATACAATTAATCAACTTCAAGCAAAAAATAAACAAACTACTTATTGCCATTACGTTGAGTTACTCCACATAAACTTTGATTTAGATGGTAGGATTTTGGAAACAAGAATACGACGCAAAACGCAGAGAAGAAGACTGAAAAAAAGAAAAAATATGTATGTTTTTTTTTGTGGATACACGGATTAAAATTTAAATTTGAGTAAAAGACAACGATCCTATTTTATAGGATGGGTTAACTTACTAAAATTGTGGATTAGAATAAAAATTACCTAAATAATAAAGAGGCTAAAAACAATACTGCTAAAATAAATTAAAAATCATTAATGTAGTTTGGTTTATCGATCGTTAGCCAATAAGATAATTATCAGATATCCATTTGTATCTATGGATACGGATACCCAATTTCTAAAAATGATTTCAATGCGGATACAAATATGACACTATCCGCTGAACAATTCTCATTTCGTATCCCATTCCAGTTCAAACTGCAAATGCACTTCCATGTTCCTTCAGTAATGTTCTTTACTACTACTATGCACATGATCCGCAAAACATCCCATTCTAGAAGCCCTCTTCTCCTCTGGTATCATGGGATTTCCTTCTTCCCAGACCGATTGCATGTGACCATACCCACATGATTCTCAGCATCGATTAAAATGACATAGTTGTCGTAGTTTACATCTAGATCTAGGTTTTCGTCGATGAGAGCAGCTGATTCCATTGGTTGCTTTTAATCCATGTTAGCTTCTATGTGTGCCCTTACAACTACAAAGGATGAACATCATGATCACTGACATGGTTAAGTTCTATAAACACGTTCGAGGATTTCTCTCATTTCCTAAGCCGTGAAGCGCACAATGCAAAAGTGTTAAGATTAGTAATAATAAGTTTTGGTGTGCTTTTGCGTTAGGTGTTAGATAATGATCAACTCAAGCATGCCATTTTTCATACTTTTTTAGTTGAACATGACACATTTAGTTAGGGTTTTTACCGTTCATAAGATGTCGTATAATGGTATGCCACTTCATGATGTCTATTAAGCGATTTAATCGCATAACTCAATATTCTGGAGCTAAAATTGCATAACACTAATATGGGTATAAACTGGGTTATTAATAGTCTCATGAAACAATTCCTTTTACTTATTGTGTAGATAAACATGCACATATAGAGCCATTGGGTTTGAATCAAATTCTAAAACAATTTATTTTAAACATTTTAAATATCTAAATCACTCCAAAGGGAGAAAGTGATAGTCTGCGAATACATTGTCTTTTGACGATTTCATTATAACATGCATACACAATCATGTTGGTAGCACATGTTTGCTCTACTTGGTAGAGTACTAAACTCGCCAGCTAGAATTTGGATCTACTTTTATTGTTGATCACTCAATTTATTTAAGCATTGGTTTTTCGGCAGAAAAACTATTGGGGGGTATTAGAAGATGGGTTTATCTCGGAAACAACTTGGTTACTTATTGATCTAAGGAAATATTTTGAAATCTGGCCTGCTCTGATTTGCAATTATCTACTTGTACTAACAATACCTGGATTCTTTATTTTAGCCAATTTGAGCTTCAGTCCAATCTTTAGTGTGGATGGTTAAGAAGTAGTAAAAGAAGTGCCTGTGAAGTAAATATAAATCATCATTAAGTTTTCTTTGGTCTAATGGTTTAGTAAAAATTATTGTGCCAACCATGTATATATATGCACCATTTCAGTTTTTGTATACACACGATTTAGTTTTTTTTTTTTTTGGGTTGAAAAGACGATAACGTACTAATGCAACGTGGTCGAAAAATGTGTGAATTATCATTGAATTGTAATATTAATATTTTTTCGATCTGATAGCCTTGCTGTTGTTTCAGGTTTAGATTTAAATACAATCTATCTATAGTATAATTGTGTAACACCCCTCCTCCGCCAGGCCCACTCACGAGTGATTGCACTAGCTTTGGAGGGGTGTTGTCTAGGTAAACATGCACAGAGATATCACAAGACAGAACATAGATAAATAAATAAGTAAAGCAGCGGTAGAAATTTAAAAACCATAGTTAACCATTTCCAAACCAAAGTCAACTTACATCAAAATACTTAGTCATTATTTTCCAACTACCACAAGTCTAGAAACATAAACTGAAAATAACATAAAGTAAACTATCCCCAAAATAGATGTGTTGAAGCCATAGGAAGCTCAAGTCCAAACCGTACATGAGGTGTCAAGAAAGCAAGCCAAATTTCCAAGCTAAGCACTAGTGTTCCCTCCCTGAGAACCTGGGGGGGGAACGGAAGAAAAGAGGCGAAAGAAAAAGGGTCAGTCATAAAGACTGGTAAGTCCTACCTACTATTAGTATAAAAACTAATGAAGTTAACTAAACATGAGAAACTGAGATGAAACATAAAGATGGTAACTAACTGGCATGATAAATAGAAAACAAGGTAGATCAAGTGTGGCATCGCATATAAAAGGTTTAGTTTTGCACCAATAGTACTAGTATTCTAACCCATGTCAAGTATAAACAAGAAATGATCCCTTGGCCCAATATCATGAGATGACCCAAGTCAAGGTCCAACTATACGATCTAGTCGATCGGCTCCCTATAAGCCTAACTCGTCGAGAGTCAGTGTCATACGGCCCAATCATGGAATGTAGTCAACTGTGCTTGGCCCACCCTAGGGTGTATCAAGCCCTAGGGTGCCAACCACTAACACAAAATCAAGCACGCACAGTCTATTGTTTTTTTCAACTCCGGACTATGTGCACGACCATAGCCCGCCTGAATCTACACTGGCGCACCTACTCAGCCGTCTTTCTGGTCGCTTACAAATCAGCCCAGTAATCGTGCCTCACCCTAGCCTAGTCCCTAGGGTATCGTGATACATCCAAGAGGGTTACTGCTGAAAAGGACCACGTAACTAGGGTTTCTAACGGGTTAAGTGTGGTTAACCCTATCCAATCATGTATCAACTTGGTTAAGTGTATCCAAGTGGTTCATGACTTAACCCTAACATGTGGCATTAATTAATTTAATGCGCCCAACCTCTCACATTAGACTTTGTTGTGGTTACTGGATGTGCCGGGCGGGTCCGGGCAGCATTACACCACAACTTAGTCTAACCTCGGGTTTCAAGCGCGATATGACCAACTACTCACATTGGGTCATATTGTTTGTAGCCACTGGATTTGTCGGGCGGTTCCGGACAGATTTACGCTACAAACTCAACCCAACCTCGAGTTGGCCACTTTATGGTTTTCTACATGTCATGACCACATTCAAGTTTTCAAGCATAATCAATTTTCATGTCACATTTCAAGTCATGTTTTTTCATGTCATTTCAAGTTCGCCTAACTACCCATAACGTATTCCCATCGCACGTAAATTCGCATCAATACAAATAGATCAAGAAGGGGAACATAACAATATGACAAAGATGGGCATAAGGTGGTAAAGTTGGTCATAAGTTAAACATGATGATATTTGAGGCAAAGGTGTTCATCACAACTAGCATATAGGATTATTGGCCTCAAAACATGTATGACATCAAAACTTAGCAAATAGGGTGATAACATGGCAATAGTTGACATAGAGTGATAAACTTGTGACTAGCATGTAGTTCAACATCATAGGCAAGTTAACATCAAGGTTATGAGGGGTTCTATGTTGCATTATGCAAAATCCCCAAATAAAGCTCATAGCTTTCTACCCAAAAATCAAGATGAACGGTACTAGGTTCATGATAGTTCCACAATCATAGATCAAAAGAGTCATAAATGGATCTATGCATACAATGATAGACCAAAGACAAGCATTACACAAGAATCCCATTTCAACTTGCTACATGTTCATATTAATTTCATAGTTTAAATCTAAGAGTAGAGTTGGGCTTACAAATCGTGGCTATGAGAACTAGAACAAAATAGAACAAGATAGAGACATTGTAGAAGCTCTAGGAATGATGTACCAACACTAGAAGCCTTGAGAATATAAGTAGCTCCTTTGATTTGATGGAGAAAGATTGCTCCTTTGCTTTAGCTTTAGTTTAGAACTCTCAAGCTCTCTTTGATGAAGATGGAGGCCATGATTAGGAGCATTTTGGCAGCACTTAGTTGTTAGGATGATTTGTGGTGGTTTAGGCTAGGTCTTAGGGTGTTTTTATAGGTGTAGAGACAAGTTTAAGCCATAGAATTAACCCTAGGTTAGATCTGAACCATCAAATCCCGTCACAGGCCAACTGAACAGACCCAAAGGAGCAAACAGGTGCACCAGGCAAACATGGCTGACCAGGGAAGTCGACCCCCAGGTCGACACCCAAGTCGACTGGGCAGTCGACCTGGGCTGGGGCAGGTCGACTCCCCAGTCGACCTGGGGCTAGGCGGGAAATTTTCCCGCCCAATCCGTTTGGGGCTGAATTTTGAATTTTTTGAAATCTTCTATGGGCCATAACTTGGTCATACGGACTCCGATTTACGAAATTTCGGACTCGTTTTCAAGCAGAATTTCGAGACGAATGCAATGGCGTAACCCGTTCCCATTGATTCTTAAATTATGATTTAATTCTGCCCTAATTTCTTGTTTTAACATGTTATTAAAAATTCGGGTTGTTAGATTCTCCCCACCTTAAAGGATTTCGTCCCCGAAATCTCCAAATTAGGAAGAACGTATCCTACCATCCATCATCCATCTACTCAAAACATCATCCACAAGTAATCATTTTCCTTAAAGATTTCTAATGTTGTATGAACATATGCAAAAGTGTGTGTATATGCACCTATCTAATGCGAAAATCAGGCGGTTACTGATTCTGTAAACCTCCTTAATGCAGAATATGTTAGTGAAATGAGTCCAAATGTATGCAAATTCCTAACGTAATTTATAATCTCTACATGAGTGCACATAACATTCATTCATATGCAACATCCACGTGATAGCATAACAAGTTTCATCCATGAATAAGCATAAACACTCATGCATATGCAATATGAAAGTGTGTGAGCCGATCTTAGTGCCTAACGTGTATAATGCATCCACGAGTAACCACTTGCAAACACTTGCAACCATTTGCAACCACCAAGCATAACATGTTTCAAATACATGTTTCATCCAAAGGGTTTCTACCTAAGGTTCTCATGACAAGATTAACGAAATAACAAGATAAACATGGATAGCAAAAGAAAGATATGCTAACTAGGAAAAGAGATCGAGAATGTACCCTCAAAAAGAAATGGATAAATCCCACGCATCTTCTCCTCGGTTTCCCAAGTTGCATCTTCATCGACTTCACTCCACTGAACCTTTACTAACTTGACTTCTCGATTCCTCAGCTTCTTGATCTCCGTTCCCAAGATACGAATCGGAGCTCGCCTCAGGGTTGCCTCTTTCTCTACCTCCACGTCTTCAAGAATGCTAGGCTCAACCACTTCGGCTGATTCATGTAGGCATTTTCGGAGATGCGAGACATGAAAGACATTGTGCACTCCAGCCAGCTTCTCGGGCAATTCCACCCTATAAGCCATTTGCCCAATCTTCTCGATGATAGGGAATGGTCCTACGAACCTTGGTGCTAGCTTTCCAACTGCTCCAAAACGAACCACATTTCGCAAGGGAGAAACCTTCACAAAGACCATATCTCCAACTTCAAACTCTAAGTCTTTCCTTCGCTTGTCTGCATAGGATTTCTGTCTGTCTTGGGCCGTTTTCATCCGCCTTTGAATCAACTCAACTTTCTCGGATGTGTCCCTTATCTTGTCGGGCCCAAGTATAAGCTTATCCGTCGTCTCCCACCAACATGTTGGTGACTTGCACGGCCTTCCATACAAAGCTTCGAATGGTGCCATCCCTATGCTTGCTTGGTAGCTGTTATTATAAGCAAACTCTACGAGAGGAAGGTGGTCTTCCCAAGTGCCACCAAAGTCAAGAATGCATAGCCTCAACAGATCTTCTAGTACCCTATTCACCCTTTCGGTCTGACCATCCGTCTGTGGGTGATAGGCTGTACTTAGATTCAATCGCGCACCCATCGCTTCTTGCAAACTATTCCAAAATTGGCTAGTGAAGATTGGGTCACGATCGCTCACTATGCTAGAAGGAACTCCATGAAATCGCACTATCTATCGAAGATAAACAGATGCTAGCCATGATGCGGTCCTCTTGCTCTTCACTGGAATGAAATGAGCGCTCTTCGTGAGTCTATCCACTATGACCCATATGCTAGTATTCCCCTTCCTTGATCTCGGCAATCCATCCACAAAATCCATAGAGATACTTTCCCACTTCCATTGCGGGACCTCCAATGGATGCAGTAGCCCACCGGGCTTCTTCGACTCGGCCTTTACTTGTTGGCAAACAATGCATCTAGAAACAAACTCTGCAACATCCTTTTTCATCCCATCCCAAAAGAAAATGCGCTTTATATCCCGGTACAACTTATCCCCTCCGGGATGTATGGTCATCCTCGAGTGATGCGCCTCCTCAAGAACTTTATTTACTAAGTCTCCCACTTGTGGGACACATAGTCTTCCATCACGCCTTAGCCACCCCTTGTCATCAATAGTATATCTAGCGAGGTGACTTGACGTCTCACCACGAATCAACTTGTCCATGATCTCGACTATCTGCGGGTCTTCCCTCTGTGAAGTCCCAACTTGATCAAGAAGTGTAGGTCTAAGCTCAAGGGATGCTAACGAACCAGTCATCGATTCAACAGCAGGTGTAAAATCAAAGGTTGCCAAGAACTCTAGGCTCTTCATCTCAACAAACAAGGGACTCAAAGTCAACCTTCTTCTACTTAGCGCATCCGCCACAACATTACCCTTGCCAGGGGTATAAGCTATATCGAAGTCATATGATGCCAAGAATTCCATCCACCTCTGCTGCCTTAGGCTCAAATCTTTCTGCGAGAAGAGGTACTTCAGTGACTTGTGATCAGTATATAACTCAAACCTTTCACCTAGAAGATAATGGCGCCAAGATTTGAGTGCAAAGACGATCGCCGCCAACTCCAAATCATGAGTGGGATAGTTCTTCTCATGAACTTTGAGTTGCCTACCCCCAAAGCATATCACTCTCCCTTCTAGCATCAGGACAGCGCCTAATCCCGTGCCATATGCATCGGTGTACACGGTAAACAACTTCCCTCCATCGGGTAATGCTAGAACTGGAGCTGTGGTGAGGGATTTCTTGAGCCTTTGAAAAGCAAGCTCACACTCTAAGTCCCATGCAAATACTAAGTTCTTCTTCGTTAACTTAGTAAGAGGGGATGAAATCTTAGCGAAGTCCTTAATGAACTTCCTATAAAATCCCGCCAGACCGAGAAAGCTTCTCACTTCAGTTGCATTCTTCGGAACTTTCCAGTCTTGTACCGCCACTACTTTAGCGGGATCCACAGCTATGCCCTGCTTAGAAACTATATGCCCAAGGAACCGAACTTCCCTTCTCCAGAAATGGCATTTGGAGAACTTGGCTTTTAACTGATGAGCTCTAAGCGTATCCATAACCTCTTTGAGATGTGTAGCATGCTCTTCCTCGTCCTTAGAGAAGATCAGAATATCATCCACGAAGACAACCACAAACTTGTTAAGGAACTCCCTAAACACCTTACTCATCAAATCAACGAAGTATGCGGGTGCATTAGTCAAACCGAACGGCATGACGAGCCATTCAAAGAATCCATCTGGAGTCCTAAACATAGTCTTGTCAATACTATCCTCAGCCACTCTAAGCAGATGGAATCCGGTGGCTAGATCGAGTTGAGAGAAAGCAGAAGCACCTACAAGCTGGTCAAAGAGATCATCAATCCTCGGTAACGGGTGCCTATTCTTCTTTGTCAGCTTGTTTAACTCACGATAATCAACACATAGACGAAGCGAACCATCCGCCTTAGTAGCGAATACCACAGGAGCACCCCATTCAGAAATGCTTCGCCTAATGAAATTTTTCTCAAGCAACTCCTTGACTTGCTTGCTAAGCTCTCTTCTTTCTCGCGGGGCCATGTGCCTAACAGGCAATGAAACTGGCTTAGCATTATCAACAAGATAAATACAGAAGTCTATCTCGCGTTTAGGGGGTAACCCCTTCACCTCATCAAAAACATCAGGATATTCTCGGACCACCCTCACAGATTGAAGATTGTCAATAGACGAGTCGAGGGATTCAAGATAACATAACATGACGGGATCCATAGGGTTACAAGAAATCTCTAGGGTATTGCCAAGGCGAGTCATAAGCCTCACTACCCTATGCTCACAATCGAGAATGGCTCCATAACTGGACAACCAATCCATGCCCAAAATCAACCCGTATCCCATGAACCCGAGAACATAAGCATTACATGTGAATTCTACGGTCAAGATAGAAATCCTCAAATCCATACAAATCATAGATAGATGGGCGGAACCCCCAATTGGATTTGAAACACTAACGGGATCCTCAACTAGACTAGTACTTAGGTGCAAACTTTCAACAATGTCAGAAGAAATAAAGGTATGTGATGCGCCAGAATCAAATAAAGTTCGAACAGGAAAACCATAAATGTAAACAAGGCTTTCTACGGAAATACACCTCGGTCCGGAGCTGGAGTAGTGTTGAGAGCATGCATCTGCCCTCCAGAAGGTCTTGCTTGCTGAGTCTGTCCTTGCCCCTGTCCTTGCTTCTTTGGGCAATCCTTACTGTAGTGTCCGGACTCTCCGCAATGAAAGCATTCTACCAACTTCCTCTTCTTCTTCCTACAATCTTTGGCTATGTGTCCAGTGATCCCACAGAAGTTGCACTTCCTTGTCTCCCTTGCCTTGTTGTTGTTGGCCTTGTTACCCTTGTTGTTCTTGTTGTTCTGGTTGTTCTGATTGCCACCCCACTTGGAGTCCACCTTCTTGGTTTGAGTCTCATTAAGCATAACTTCTTTCTTGTCATTCTTATCATCTCCTTGAAGCAAGGCCATATCCACTAAGCTCTCAAAAGTGTCCCCCATGGGTATATGAGACATGGCCAAACCTTGCAATGGCTCATTCAATCCTCGAGCAAAGCGTAGAGCCTTCTTCTGAGGTGTGTTAACCATGTCTAAACCGAATCGAGCAAGCTGGTTAAACTTATTCACATACTCCCTCACGGTCATGTCCCCTTGCTTCAAAGATATAAACCTCTCCATTTGCAGATTCTCTTCAGCAGATGATAGAAACTTAAGCCCAAACCTCATTCTAAAGTCGGCCCAAGTCTCTATAGGCCTAGTAGCGTTGGTGACTTCCCACCAATAAGCAGCTTCCTCTTTCAATAGACATACTGCCAACAGAACTTTCCTACGATCCTCTACATCAAAGATAGCAAAAAGGTCTTCAGTTTCCCTTAACCAGTTTCTTGCCTCAACATAAGTCTCTGTCGCAACAAAATTCTTGCCACCCATCACCTTAAAGTCTTTGCAAATCTTCGCGAAATCCGCTTGTGGACGCTGAGGAGGAGGAGGAACCTCAGGTACGGGAGGAGGAGTGGGAGTGTTTGCTGGGCCGGCTCCATTTGCCCTAGCCTCCATGTACCTCCTAAACCAAATAGGTACCAGTATTCCCTCCGGGATGATAAAGTTATCGGCCATACTAAATCGAAGTAAAAGATAGATTTAGAACGAGGAAACGAAGGATAGTGCTATTGGCTTTTGGGGAATAGCCTTTTTAAAATAAACTAGACTTTCCTTGGAAAAATACTTAATTGGCTTTGAAAATAGTTTTTCAAACAGGTTTTTAAAACTTTTGTCCGGTCTAGTAAACCTCATGCTCTGATACCAAATGTAACACCCCACCTCCGCCAGGGCCACTCACGAGTGATTGCACTAGCTTTGGAGGGTTGTTGTCTAGGTAAACATGCATAGAGATATCACAAGACAGAACATAGATAAATAAATAAGTAAAGCAGCGGTAGAAATTTAAAAACCATAGTTAACCATTTCCAAACCAAAGTCAACTTACATCAAAATACTTAGTCATTATTTTCCAAGTACCACAAGTTTAGAAACATAAACTGAAAATAACATAAAGTAAACTATCCCCAAAATAGATGTGGTGAAGCCATAGCAAGCTCAAGTCCAAACCGTACATGAGCTGTCAAGAAAGCAAGCCAAATGTCCAAGCTAAGCACTAGTGTTCCCTCCCTGAGAACCTTGGGGGGGGGAACGGAAGAAAAGAGGCGAAAGAAAAAGGGTCAGTCATAAAGACTGGTAAGTCCTACCTACTATTAGTATAAAAACTAATGAAGTTAACTAAACATGAGAAACAGAGATGAAACATAAAGATGGTAACTAACTGGCATGATAAATAGAAAACAAGGTAGGTCAAGTGTGGCATCGCATATACAAGGTTTAGTTTTGCACCAATAGTACTAGTATTCTAACCCATGTCAAGTATAAACAAGAAATGATCCCTTGGCCCAGTATCATGAGATGACCCAAGTCAAGGTCCAACTATACGATCTAGTCGATCGGCTCCCTATAAGCCTAACTCGTCGAGTGCCGGTGTCATACGGCCCAATCACGGAATGTAGTCAACTGTGCTAGGTCCACCCTAGGGTGTATCAAGCCCTAGGGTGCCAATCACTGACACAAAATCAAGCACGCACAGTCTAAACCTACTGGTGCCCATGTCTGTTTTTTTCAACTCCGGACTATGTTCACGACCATAGCCCGCCTGAACCTACACTGGCGCACCTACTCAGCCGTCTTTCTGGTCGCTTACAATCAGCCCAGTAATCGTGCCCCACCCTAGCCTAGTCCCAAGGGTATCGTGATACATCCAAGTGGGTTACTGCTGAAAAGGACCATGTAACTAGGGTTTCTAAAGGGTTAAGTGTGGTTAACCCTATCCAATCATGTATCAAGTTGGTTAAGTGTATCCAAGTGGTTCATGACTTAACCTTAACATGTGGCATTAATTAATTTAATGCGCCCAACCTCTCACATTAGAATTTGTTGTGGTTACTGGATGTGCAGGGCGGGTCCGGGCAGCTTTACACCACAACTTAGTCTAACCTCGGGTTTCAAGCGCGATATGACCAACTACTCACATTGGGTCCTATTGTTTGTAGCCATGGATTTACCGGGCGGTTCCGGGCAGATTTACGCTACAAACTCAACCCAACCTCGAGTTGGCCACTTTATGGTTTTCTACATGTGATGACCACATTCAAGTTTTCAAGCATAATCAATTTTCATGTCACATTTCAAGTCATGTTTTTTCATGTCATTTCAAGTTCGCCTAACTACCCATAACGTATTCCCATCGCACGTAAATTCGCATCAATACAAATAGATCAAGAAGGGGAACATAACAATATGACAAAGATGGGCATAAGGTGGTAAAGTTGGCCATAAGTTAAACATGATGATATTTGAGGCAAAGGTGTTCATCACAACTAGCATATAGGATTATTGGCCTCAAAACATGTATGACATCAAAACTTAGCAAATAGGGTGATAACATGGCAATAGTTGACATAGAGTGATAAACTTGTGACTAGCATGTAGTTCAACATCATAGGCAAGTTAACATCAAGGTTATGAGGGGTTCTATGTTGCATTATGCAAAATCCCCAAATAAAGCTCATAGCTTTCTACCCAAAAATCAAGATGAACGGTACTAGGTTCATGATAGTTCCACAATCATAGATCAAAAGAGTCATAAATGGATATATGCATACAATGATAGACCAAAGACAAGCATTACACAAGAATCTCATTTCAACTTGCTACATGTTCATATTAATTTCATAGTTTAAATCTAAGAGTAGAGTGGGGCTTACAAATCGTGGCTATGAGAACTAGAACAAAATAGAACAAGATAGAGACGTCGTAGAAGATCGAGGAATGATGTGCCAACACTAGAAGCCTTGAGAATATAAGTAGCTCCTTTGATTTGATGGAGAAAGATTGCTCCTTTGCCTTAGCTTTAGTTTAGAACTCTCAAGCTCTCTTTGATGAAGATGGAGGCCATGATTAGGAGCATTTTGGCAGCACTTAGTTGTTAGGATGATTTGTGGTGGTTTAGGCTAGGTCTTAGGGTGTTTTTATAGGTGTAGAGACAAGTTTAGGCCATAGAATTAACCCTAGGTTAGATCTGAACCATCAAATCCCGTCACAGGCCAACTGAACAGACCTAAAGGAGCAAACAGGTGCACCAGGCAAACATGGCCGACCAGGGAAGTCGACCCCCAGGTCGACACCCAAGTCGACTGGGCAGTCGCCTGGGCTGGGGCAGGTCGACTCCCCAGTCGACCTGGGGCTGGGCGGGAAATCTTCCCGCCCAATCTGTTTGGGGCTGAATTTGAATTTCGGGCTGAATTTTGAATTTTTCGAAATCTTCTATGGGCCATATCTTGGTCATATGGACTCTGATTTACGAAATTTCGGACTCGTTTTCAAGCAGAATTTCGAGACGAACGCAATGGCATAACCCGTTCCCATTGATTCTTAACTTATGATTTAATTCTGCCCTGATTTCTTGTTTTAGCATGTTATTAAAAATTCGGGTTGTTACAAATTGTGTTTTTAGTGCTTATTATTGATCACTAATGCAGTTTGTATACAACACTTAAAAACTTGTAGTTATGCTGTGTTCTGCGCCCATGAACTTGAAGGATGTTGTAGAAGTAATTTAAACTAAAAAAATGTGTTGATTTTAGTATGATTTTACTTTTGGTTATGCTGGCCAGAATAATGTTTTAAATCTGAAACTTTCAGACTTCATGTTGCGTTACAATCTGGTTCTTCAATAATTTCACCATGCTTCTGTATTGCATCTACATGTAGTTTACCACAGTATGAAATGTGCGTATTTATGTTTACGACAGCTCTTAATCTAATCACGATATGCTCCAGGCTTCATCCTTGCAGAATTTATATAACAAAAGTTGTAGTAATGGCCAAAAATATGTGCAATACAAAACCCTGTATTCACAACGAATCGATGCACAAAAGAATTGTGATATCTTTTCCACTAATCTATATTATATTATAATTACGAGCTAAATTCGGATTTACATTAAATGAATCAAGTTGAACGTTCTTAACATCGAGTATTCATAATTTCGGATATTTGTGTTAGAATTCAAAGACATGAATGATATATACTTTAGTCCCACATTGGCAAAAAGAAGATTAGATATATGTATTTATATTTATTCCTCATTCCATATCTTTGCTCTTAGGGTCAGGTAATTTTGTGCAAGGGGGAGGACCTAGATCATATGCACCAAACACACACACGCGCGTTCCCAATGGAAATCAAACGGGTTTACAGCCCGTTAAACAGATGAAGATAAACAGGTGCTACCTGTTCTAAATAGATGCGTTGGTTTTAATTCAAAATCAAACGTCAAACAGACGCGACTATTTGAATTATAACGGTTCAAAGATTATATAAGCATGAAGAATCCTGATCACACTACTCACGAATTTTATCGATCTTCTTCCTCTTCCTCTGACCGAAAGTAAAAACATTGTTGCTGAATCTCTACTCAGACTGACGTACTCATCACTGTCTCGTGCAGTCTTCGATTGCTGTATCCAGGGAGGCTAATTTAAAAAGTCTTAAGGAATTTGTTAAGGCAAGCCTCAATCGAATTTCCTTTCTATTTCTATTCTTTTTCTTGTTGTATACTGTATTGCATCTACTTGTGTGCAAGTCAGATTGTCTTGTTATTGTTCTTTGTAACAATTGCATATATTGTTGTTCATTGTAACACAAATTGGTAAGATTGGTATCGCTAATTGTGTCTGTTGCTACTGTACTGAGATTAAATCTCTACATCTTAAGACTTTTTAACTTTTTTCATGAAACAGAGATGGCAGCAGAACAAATCTCGATAAAGACAGCCAACTTGAACAAACCAAACCTGTTTAAGGGAGAAGGTGATGATTTTTTGACGTGGCAAAGTCAGATGCTTTTTTATCTCACTACTCTCGGTCTGCAAAAGTATCATGAGGAAGATGAACCAGTGCCGCCTACGCCAGACAAAACCAAGGAGTCAGATAAGATTCTGAATATTGATGCATGGAGGCACTCAGATTTCCTCTGTAGGAATTACATCCTCAACTGTTTAGACAAAGTTTTGTACAAAGTGTATCAGCCAATCAAGACTGCTAAAGCCCTCTGGAATGCGCTTACCGCAAAGTAGAAAACAAAAAACGTGAGCCTGAAGAAGTTTATAGTTCACAAGTTCATGGAATACAAAATGGTTGATTCAAAACATGTTTCTGCGCAACTACGTGAACTTCAAATCATCATCCATGAAATGGAAGCAGAAGGCCACGAAGTTGGTGAATCCTTTATGGTTGAGGCGATCACTGGAAAGTTGCCACCATCTTGGAAAGACTACCGCAACTATTTAAAGCACAAAAAGAAGGAGATATCCTTACAAGACCTAATCGTTAGATTGAAGATTGAAGCAGATAATCGCGGAGTCACTAAACCATAATGCGAAGAGGCTTTTGTTGCAGAAGGGTCAAAGAAAAAAGGGCACCCTAACAAAAATAAAAAGAAAAGGAAGGCACCAGAAAACAAGCATCATGAGAAATTCAATGGAGAATGTTGGGTTTGTGGAAAAACCGATCATCAGGCAAAAGATTGCAGACATAAGAAACAGGAAAATTCAGAAGCGAATACGGAGGACAACATGGACATCGATGGGCCTAACTTTTCTGGTGTTGTGTCAGAATGCAATCTAGTCCAAAATCCTTCTTAATGGTGGTTTGACACAGGCGCTACATGACATGTGTGTTCTGCAAAGTCCATGTTCTCCACATACAACAAACTGGATCATGGAGAAAAATTGTACATGGGTAACTTAGCAGTGTCAATGATTGAGGGCAACGGGAAGGTAATCCTCAAATTCACATCTGGTAACACGGTTACACTAAATGATGTGCTTCATGTTCCAGATATCTGGAAAAACTTAATTTCTGGACCTATACTCTCAAAGAAAGGCTTCTGAATGGTCTTTGAAGCAGATAAAGTTGTTCTGTCCAAGGCTGGGTCTATAAAGGGAGAGGATACTTGTGTAATGGCCTATTTAAGGCTAATGTAGCTATAATCGACAATAATAATGTATGTTGTAATTCTGAAATGAATAAAAAGGAAGTTTCTTATGTTGTTGAGTATGATGTTCTATTATGGCATGAAAGATTAGGACACATAAACTTTTAAAAAATGAAAAAACTTGCAAATCTGGATTTAATTCCAAAATTTCAAGTAGATAAAAAATATAAATGCAAGACTTGTGTAGAAGCAAAAATGGTTAAGAAATCGTTTCATACTACTGAAAGAAGTACTGAACCATTACAAATGATTCATACTGACTTATGTGATTTCAAAAACTTACGTACAAGAGATGGGAAAAAGTATTTTATTACATTTATTGATGATTATACACGATATTGCTATGTATATCTTTTAAATAGTAAAGATGAAGCAATAGCATCATTTATAAAATATAAGGCTGAAGTAGAAAATCAGCTAAATAAAAAGATTAAGATACAAAGATCTGATCGAGGTGGGGAGTATGAATCACCATTCGAACAATTTTGTGTAGAGAATGGTATAATTTATCAAACAACAGCTCCATATTCACCACAACAAAATGGTATTGCTGAGAGAAAGAACAGAATGTTAAAAGATATGATTATCGCAATGCTCATAACCTCAGGTCTACCAACGAACTTGTGGGGGGAAGCCTTAAATATGTCTAACGACATTTTAAACAAGGTTCCTCACAATAAAACATGAGCGATTCCATATGAGTTATGGAAAGGACATAAACCAAGCTTTAAATACCTCAAAGTGTGGGGGTGCTTGGCAAAAGTTCCAGTTCCACCTCCTAAAAGAGTCAAACTTGGACCAAAAACAGTTGATTGCTACTATCTAGGGCCAACCCAAAAGATAGCGCCTACAAAATTTTGGTATTCAAGTCTAATATAACTGATATTCAAATAAATACAATCATGGAATCGAGAGATGCCTCATTCTTTGAAGATGTGTTTCCGCACAAAAGGAATGAAGGAACTTATGTCCCTAAAAGAACAAGAGAAGAATCGACCAAGTCACATGAAGATGAAAATCATCGTGAAATTGATGAAATAGAACCCAGAAGAAGTGTAACTTCCAAGACAATTGGTCCGAAGTTTTTAATATATATGTTAGAACACGAACCTCAAACGTACAAGGAAGCAATGTCATCTTCTGAGTCTGCATGTTGGAAAGAAGCAATCCAAGGTGAGACTGATTAATTCTAAGCAATAAAACTTGGGAAATTGTTGATATTCCACCTGGAACAAAACCAATTGGCTGCAAATGGATTTTCAAAAAGAAAATGAAAGAAGATGGCTCTATTGACAAGTATAAAGTCAGATTAGTAACCAAAGGTTATCGTCAACAAGAAGGAGTAGACTTCTTTGATACATATTCGTCGGTAACAGAATAACCTCTATAAGAATGTTGATAGCAATAACATCCATCTATAACTTAGAAATTCATCAAATGGATGTAAAGACGGCATTCTTAAATGGAGATCTCGATGAGGAGATCTACATGGAGCAACCAGAAGGTTTCATTTCCAAAGGAAATGGAAATAAAGTCTGTAGATTAGTAAAATCATTATATGGACTAAAACAAGCTCCAAAACAATGGCACGCAAAATTTGATAGTGTCATTATGAAAAATGGTTTTCGTATAAACGAATGTGATAAACGTGTTTATTATAAACAAATTGGACAATCATATGTGATTATTTGTCTGTATGTAGACGATATGCTAATTTTTGGTCCGGATACCCGAGTAATAGAGACCATAAAGAAAATGTTAGTCAACAATTTCGATATGAAAGATTTAGGAGTTGCAGATGTTATTTTGGGAATCAAAATAATAAGAACACCTAATGGAATTGAATTGTCTGAGTCGCACTATGTAGACAAACTGATTGACAAATTTAAAAATCTTGGAATTAAAGGAGTATGAACACCTTTTAATCCATCTGAAGTACTGCATAAAAACACTAATGAGAGTGTAATGCAACTAGAGTACTCTCGTGTAATAGGATGTCTCAAGTATCTCATGAATTGCACAAGACTAGATATATCTTATGCATTAAGTCGATTAAGCAGGTACACAAGCAATCCAGGGAAGGAACACTGGAAAGCACTAATGAGAGTGCTAGGATATTTGAAAAATACCTCAAACTACTCTATACACTATGGAAAATATCCAGCTGTATTAGAAGGATATAGTGATGCAAACTGGATTGCTAATTCAGAGGAATCAAAATCAACTAGTGGTTATGTATTTACCCTAGCAGGGGCAGCAGTGTCATGGAAATCTTCTAAACAGACATGCATAACTCAATCCACTATGGAATCAGAGTTCATCTCATTAGATAAAGAAGGCGAAGAAGCAGAATGACTTCATCATTTTTTAGAAGAAATCCCATTCTGGCCTAAACCTGTACCAGCCATATGTATACACTGCGATAACCAAGCAGCGTTAAGTAGAGCGCATAACTTTGTGTGTAATGGAAAGTCACGACATATTCGTAGACGCCATAATACAGTTCGGTAGTTACTCTCAAATGGAATTATTTCCATAGATTATGTGAGAATAAATGATAACCTAGCGGATCCGTTTACTAAAGGTTTATCAAGAGAGAAAATTAACTGCGCATTGAGGGGAATGGGTTTAAAAGCCTGAACCAACAAGAGTTATCTTATATGGAAACCTATCCTAGCAATTGGAGATCCCACGGACTAGGATCAATAGGCAAACCAGTTATGAATAACTCAAGACGTAATGCATTTTTGGACACAGTCCTACTCCATTCCTATGGTGCACACTATAAATGCATGCCTACAGAAGTATTACAAGGTTAAAACTATGTTTTTTAATGATGACCATATCTTGAAAATAACAAGTGGGGTATATGTAGGATACTCTTAATGGTTGCGATCACCTATGTTAGTGTGAGCTGGGTCGGCTCTATGAGAATTTTAAAAGGCTAGAATTCTCTATAACACTCGCAGAACTAGAAAGTGTTCAGGACCAAAATGAACACAACCAAGAGATTGGATGAGAAGGGAATCAATGCTTCGTAAAACTTATTGTTTGGATATAAAATAAAGGTTGACGGATCAAGATGAAATAATTCTCCGATTAGCCGAGTAGATCCAATAAGTTTTAGCTAGGGAAAGTTCAAGGTAAAATATCTACTTATCCACGACAAAGCATTATTCCATACGTAGTCTGAGATATTACACTTTGTGTGGGGGAAATGTATATCATCATTCATGCGGGGGATTGTTAAAATTCAAAGAGATGAATGACATATACTTTAGTCCCACATTGGCAAAAAGAAGATTAGATATATGTATTTATATCTATTCCTCATTCCCTATATTGGCCCTTAGGGTCTGGTAATTTTGTGCGAGGGGGAGGACCTAGATCATATGAACCAAACACACACACGCGCGCGCCCAACGGAAATCAAACGGATTTATACCCCGTTAAACAGATGAAGAGAAACGAGTGTGGCCTGTTCTAAATAGATGCGACGGTTTTAATTCAAAATCAAACGTCAAACAGATGCGACTATTTGAATTATAACTGTTCGAAGATTATATAAGCGTGAAGAATCCTGATCACATTCCTCATGAATTTTATCGATATTCTTCCTCTTCCTCTGCCCGAAAGTAAAAAACCATTGCTGCCGAATCTCTACTCAGACTGACGTACTCATCACTGTCTCGTGCAGTCTTCGATTGCTGTATCCTGGGAGGCTAATTTAAAAAGTCTTAAGCAAATTGTTAAAGCAAGCCTCGATCGAATTTCCATTCTATTTCTATTCTTTTTCTTGTTGTATACTGTACTGCATCCGCTTGTGTGCAAGTCAGATTGTTCTGTTATTGTTCTTTGTAACAATTGCATATATTGTTGTTTATTGTAACACAAATTGGTAAGATTGGTGTCGATGATTGTGTCTGTTGCTACTGTACTAAGATTAAATCTCTACAATTTGTTTCCAGTATGATAAAATGACAACTAAGCATGCTGGCAAAATTGAGTAATGCTACTGTACCCGAAAGGTGTTCAGGTACTTTGTGGGAATCAGTACAAATCAATTTAATTCATGTTGGTAGTATTGCAAATTTACAAAAAAAACAAGGGCATATATGAGAAAAAAACACTTAAATCATGCGGCTGTGACTGTTTTGCAAAATCTGACAAAACAACATTCGGGTAAATAAGCATTTTCGAGCAAAATTTTAGGCTTAAATAAATCAGGCGACTTCAAAAAATTTACCATAGGCTTTCAATTCTTATAATACTGAAAATTATACTACTATTTTATGGTATATTTTCCTGGAAGTAGGACGACCAGATCATGTTTGTTAACCCATTTTCCTTTGATGATAGGTCCAAAGGAAAGAAACCGCTTGGGCTTTTTTATTCCAAGTAAAATTTTGTTCTTCTGTAACAGATCTGGTTTTATTTTGTATTTCCCTTTCAAGTCGAATCTTCCATATATTTTTCTTTTACTTATGTTTTTGTTTCTATGTTGCAAGTTTATTTTAAAAAATATATGTATAACACTAAAGCCGTAACATTCGTGAATGTGGATGAGGCAGCAAACAGTCTTGGTGTACAGAGGAGGAGGATCTATGATATTGTTGATGCTTTGGAAAGTATTGGTGTAAGAAATTTATTTCTATTTTTATAGATTTGTTCTGATGTTCAGAATTATTTATGTGTAACGACCCGCTATTTTAAACATTTAACATTTAAATTACGATTTAAATTGAATTTTTTTATTTTGAAAATATTTTATGATTTTTCGTAACAAAAATTTGAAATTTAAAATACATACAGTGAGATGTAATGGCTGCGAGAATTTCATCGAAAAATTTGAATGTTTGTCGGTCGTGAATTTTACAGTGTAAAGCTATGCATAATAGTTTAAATTTTAGCGGTTTAAAAATCTTTCCAAAATCAGTTCGGACAAACATGAAAAATATTATATTTGTTGTCACGAATCTAACGGTAAAATTCGTTTCGCGAAAATCGGACGTTATGACCACCGTTTTCCTATCCGTATTTTACGTTTAAAGAGTCCGTAACACGATTTTAAACGGAGCATCCTGACACTACAAACTATATACCTTTGTATCCGTCTTGTCGCGATGATTACCGCAATATATGCATTTGTCAGTTTCGGCACTTCATTCGCGACAAAATTTCAAATAGTTCATTTTTGAAACAAAGCCGTTTGAACTCGACGTATCCCTTTTCGAGTACTGCATATTTTTTTTTTAGATATTTTGGATCTAAAAAAGTTGTCCTTTTATTTTATTAAACTACCTAATTTTTTTTAAACATAGTAAATGGTGCATGCGTGCGCAAGATTTTCCCTTTTCATTCTTACCCTCACGTATCATGCCATTCCCTTTTCATGCCAGACATTATAATATCATCTCATGTATGTTTAAAAGAAAATAAAGAAGGTCACGTTTTGAGGAAAAATGATGTTGAAATAATAGCAAGTTCGATCCTAATTTTGTGGCTAAGGAATGGGTATCAAGCACCAACCAACCTGCTACTTAATAAAACCAAATGCACTTATCTACGTGCCGACTTCCAAATCTCTTCCATTATATATATAAAAAACTTTCAAACGTTCTGTTCGATTTTCATCTTGTCCATTTCCGTTTCTTTCAAGCTTGCCTAAAGTACTTAGTTATTTAGGTTATATTCAGTTGTGTTTAAATCAAGGCCAATTCTTCTGTCCCCTTCCCCCTGCCCCCGTGTGCCCGACGACCTAGATTTCCCTGATCTCCACCTTTTGCAATTAAGTTCCACACGAATTGAGGGATTTAACTGCAAAATGTGGAAACCAGGAGGATGTGATTGAGTGGGCACACGAGGCACATGGAGGGATGGGTACAGAACAATTCAAGCCATTTAAATCAAAGTAGTGGTACCGTTCATCGTAACCACGCATATGAAGAACATCTGGTCGTTGCTTAGTTGCATTCATTTCCATCTCATGAATTCCATCAACTTGTTGATTTTCACATTGAAGCCAATATATATATATATACACACACACACACACACACACATATATATATATATATATATATATATATATATATATATATATATATATATATGAGATAGGATCAACAGCACCCCAAGTAGTGCAGCACCCCTTTAGCCTCCCTAATTTTCACCATACAATTCTCTTTCTCTCTTCTTCCACTAACTTTCTCTCTCTCCTCCCACTAACTTATTTTACTATAAACGAGTGACTATTAGAGAGGTGCAAATGGGATGCCAACAAAAAGGGGTGTCATATAACCTTCCTATATATATATATATATATATATATATATATATATATATATATATATATAAAGTTACAAAGTTGAAAATTCTTGTAGCCCAAATATTGTTGACAAATGTTTTAACAAAACTAGCAGGGTTGTATTTGTTATCATATTCCTACTGTTTATAAAAATAAAGTCTGAAGGTTGAAGTTGCTTTTCTGCGAATTATTGTTTGCTAAATTGGGTGTCTTGTTGTTGTAAGTTGTTTGCAATCCTGATCCGGTTTGTCGATGAGTAGATTTGAGGTTATTTGTTGTGATTTGATTCAAACCTCGTGTCGCGCTTAGGTGTCCTCGTGTGATAAGTTCGTCGTGCCTTCGTCGTTATCGTTCTCTTTTCCGTGCTTCAGAAGGGGATTTTATCTCACACCCGATTTACATTGTTTCATGAATGTTAGATCAGCATTAATGAACTGTTATGAAAATGTATAGGATTGCTGGTAGAAATTATTTTATTTGATATGTATACACATTTCATATATGACACGATGATATTCATATAACACGTAGGTGCACTGATGGTATATATGTTGTGATTGATGCTATGTGATTATTAATCTATATTTATTGATTTCTCTAGTTTAGAAAATCACTAAGGGTCGAAATGATACATACCTGAACGGACATTAGATTAAGAAAAATCGTTATGGGTTGAAATGATAGACGTTAGCAATTTTATTTGGGATTACGGGTAGAAATGATAGACCCATAAAATTTTATAAATTGCGGGTTGAATTGATAAATATTTGTATCACTTGACCATAGGTTAGAAAACTATATACGGACACCATTGTTCATGCTTTCGAAGTATAGTGATTTGGAAATTTGATTTTAAAATAATAACTTAAGTTTTATATTTTAAAGATTTTAAAATTAAATTTTATAAATTTTAAATTATATGTTTTAAAACGATTTTATGAGTAAATATAGATTTAAATATTTATTTAAGATTTTACTTATAAATTTATTTATTTTAAACCATATAATTTAATCATATAAGTATTTTAAACTTTTTATATTATACTAAATATTTCTTTCAAACCTATTATTTTATATTATTTTAAACTTATATGTTTATAAAGCAATTTTCTGTTAAATTTAATAAATTTATAAACTTACATATATATTTTTTCAAATCTAATTTTTATATATATTTTATATACTTTAATTATAAACCCAAAGGTAGGTAAGTTAAGATTTTCACGATGTGAATTTGAGGTTTAAAGATTTAAATTTATATAACGATACTTGATTCAATGAGCTCGTATAAGATACAAATTTGAATTCGAATTGATTTGAACTTACAAGTAATGAACTTGAATTGCGAAAGTTGATTTTTATTTGAATTTGTAACCGATATGAAATGAATCTGATTTTATATTGATTTAATATGAGCTTAATCTGAAAGGTTATATATTGAATTTATTTTATAAATTGTTTGGTTTGAATTAAGAAATTTGCTAATTTATAAGAATGATTTTAATGGTATAAATTGTTTGAATTGAAATATAAGGTTTTGATTCGAATTTATATGTAATGATTTTTGAATTGTATGACTTGAGACTTATAAGTTATGACATGTTTTTCTTAAATTGAATTTAAGTTTTGATTTGAATTATATATAAAATTCGAACCAAAATGTTGAACTTTATGAATCGACTTAAACGAATGTTTATATAGGTAAAACTAGATTTTTGAATTATTTTAACATTAGTTTTGATGAGAATAAATCAAGCTAAATATCATCGAAGTTAAAGTATTTTAGTATTGCTTTAAATGACATTTGAGTTATGTTTTGTATAAGTCAAATTTGGATTGGAAATCGTTATGTGAATCTTTCGGACATTAAATAAAATCGAAGTTAAATATTTAATTTTGAATTCAATTTTGAATCTGAGATTCGTATATTTGATTTTATAAAGTGATGTATAAAATAATGGTCATGGTGTGAAAAATGTAAACGATTGGTTGTTAAAGAGATCGGGATCGGCTATTGTCATACTCTCTTCCAATACCGAAAACCACTTTAACAACTGTGTACACGGTGGAGATCCAGAATGAAGTAGGATGATTTGGAGGTGATTGTTGGATTTGAAGAAAGAGAACGATGACGAATATCCTTGACCTTTGAGTCATAATTAAGATGACTAAAACAGATGTTATACCGTGACCAAGTGGGGTTAGCTACCTCCATCGGCAACACTTCTTCCTTTAGTAATATAGTCTCTCGGTTGATTTGATAAATGCGCATCCTTGATTTGGGAGTGTTGTTCGAGGTAGGCGGTAGTCGCGGCTATGCGTTACCACCAGTCCGGGCATGCACTAGTATATTCCTACTCTGGACGTTCCTCGTGTGCCTTGTCATATTTTCTTGATCGAGCCCCTACGATTTTGATTTGTATCATACATATGGAGTGCCCACTGATAGCCACTACATTACTATGGACTTTACGGTATCTGTATAGACTACGGTATTATAAACGGTGTAAGGGGAATAATAGTAATCCCGCTTACGCTATTTTAATATTTTATATTTCCTTTAGACACTATTATAATAGTGTATTATATTATATGATATTAGTTTAACGGATCCTTAGAGGATGGTGATTACAAACATCCTTTAAGTTACTGATGCATTTCATCGAATACTTCATTTGAGTTGATTTACTTTCATGAGAATATTAGTCTTGATCCGAGTTGTTTTGTTTCTTTGCATTATTGCTCGGGTCAGATCGAGTACTTCAGCTTTCGATATTTATCCTTAGAGTTTGATGCTTATATTGGGTCTTGCTCATCTGTATCTACCTATACGGTTGCTCTAGTTTTTCAGTTATTCTTGTCATTTCTGTTTCATACAGTTATTATTTATTCATGTATTAGAAATCATTGTATTAAACTTCCGTTGTATTATCTATGTAAACTCTGTTGTAAATTTTATTTAGTAGCTTAATGAACTACTATTGTATTACGTACTTTTCCGCTGCGAGATATTATATTACTCTGTTTCTATGATCTGTGATTCTGTAATTTATTCTATTTACCTCAGAAGCTAATAACAATCTGTCGATTCGAATGGTTCGAGTTGGTATTATTATCGGCTTGAAGTGGACGAAAGGCAGTATGTTACATTATGTTCTGCAGTTTGTATTTTAAGGTTTTGCTGAGAAAGGCCAAGTATTGGAAAAATAACATATTGCACTTGGATTGGCTTTTCTGAAATTTCTAGGGCCTTGGAAAATATTGGTGTATGCTTTGCTAAGAACATGATTAAGCATCATTACAATACAGGCTATTTGCTAAACTTCATTTTTGAATCATGTTTGAAAATTCATTTTCCCGAGTCGAAGAAATAACAAGTTTCAAAGTTGTAGGGACCAGTTGTGACATCATAATATTGTTGGTTCATTGTTAATTTTAATGTTTTATTAGATTGTAACAAGTTCTATTCATCTTTTTCTATTTGTTTTTCCAATTTCATTATAGTTTTATCTGATGGTTTAATTTACTTTTATGTTATTTGTTTGAAAATTTTCTTTGTTTGTTGTCATTGCTCTGTCGCATCATGGTTTTTGATCATTCTTGCACTGGCTTCACTAGCCACTGCACTTTTTTCCTTGAACATCCAGGAAGATCTTCCCCAAACATAGATAGGCCATCGTATGTACAGTCTCTTCACTATTTTTTCCTTTGCTAATTTGAGTTGGTTTGACAATTACTTATTTTGAGGTTTGTATTTTATACTATTATATTATTGCTGAATAGCATTTCATGGGCGAACAAACCCCCTTCCTATATTGAAACTGAAAAATCATGATTTCACTTCTCTTTTTTCTCTTGCTTCTTCTCTCTTCTTTCCCCATTTCGGTCCACTTTGCCTAACAGTTTCCAACTTCGATTGGGAATTTTCACAATTAGGATTTACTTCCGTGCTTATGCTCTCTCCTCTCTTCTTTCTTCATTTCAGTCTGACCTACGTGCTATCTTCCCTCCTCAATCTATCCATTCTACATGCTTTCGTCATTGTCACTCCCTTCTACCACCGTCTACGTCCAAATTCATTCCGATTCATATACATGAAGTATATAGAGTACTTTGTATGGTTTTGATGAAGTTAAACCTATTTTTAAGGGTCCTATTTCATATGCAAGTCTGCATTATTTAAATTGTTACATAGCATGCCTAATTAACTTCAAATTTAATATCTACCGTCTTATTTTAACAAGTATTCTCAATTTCATACCCGCTTTCCTTTTATAACTGACATGGGTGCAATTAAAGTTGGTCGTCACTATAATGTTGATTCTTTTATTTTTTTTCCTAAAAACAAAACTTTCTGTTATATATTTGCTGGAATGTGGACTTCTAGAACTGGATTTAAATTTTTTCCATCTTATTGATGCATGGATCATTGTCTAACAAAATATGATTATATCTATAAATAAACAAGTGAAGTAGTTTCAAAACCTTGTAAATTATTTGTCTTATGGGAATTGCATATGAAATTGTTGATGGCCCTATTAGTGCAACAAGAAAGGGGCAAGACTACAACGAGTATTACCTTACAAGCATATGCATGTTTATTTATATGTGTGCATATACTTATACATCATAAAAAAATCATATTATTTTTATAGATATATGAGGTTGAATCTCCCCCAAAAAACAACTACTTTTCGGTGGTATAAATTAGTCAAGGTCATCTTCTTACAGGCAAGGTGGGATATTTTGCTTATTTGATTAATTATAGTTAATAATCAAACATTTCATTAGTTAATTCTTGTCAGTGATATCATGAGGTTTATGGTCTTATTTTTTTGTTTGTATTTCAATTTAAAAAGTTTTAGATATCTGGAAATTACGTTCCAGTACCTCTCCGTGAACCGGAATATGTTTGCAGGACAACAGTTCCAAATCATAAGTTCATAGGACATAATTACAGATTTATCACTATTAAAGTGCATAATTAAATATTTTAATTTGTTTTAGGGACCGAGCTAAAATTTCAAATTCCCAAAATAACCCTGTCTTCTCTCTTTCGTTTCTGCTTCTTTTGTTCCATCTTTATTTCAATCTGATACACAACTTTATTTCCAGTGACAGATCTAATCTCAATCTTCGTATTATCTCTCAATCAAATACTTAGTTGAGATATCGAAATCGATTCCAGTTTTGCTACATCGATTCATGGTTCAATTTCAGTTGAGGATCCAAAATCAAAGATTCAACATCGTGTCTGATTACAGTATCAGAAATTCAACATTGATTAATCCTTAAAGCATACTCAATCTTCATTGTGATTCGAAAACCCAAGGTAATGATTCTTTTTCACTATATTACTTGACATTATGAACCAAGTATATCTTACAATAGGTTTCAAAAATGGTAATTATTGTTTATTGTTCTAATTCGATGTTTGAAGAGGTTTATCTTATGTTTATTGTAATAGTTTCCGAAGCAGTTCCAAAAATGGTAATTATAGTAAGATGCATACACATTTCAGATGAGGAAATTTGATAAATTAACTTGCGAATAAATTAACACACACAAAATTTTCTTACCATCTTAATAAAACTTAACAATAAGAGTGTTGATTAGTACTGAATAAAAAAAAACATGAACAATAGTAATAAAAATAATTGGTTGACAATCTTTCTCAAATCATGCATTAATCCATTTGAAAAATGAAATAAGAAAGTTAAAAAAAACATATTACACGTAAGTTAAGAAGAATGATGCCAGGGTTTTGGACAATAACCAGTAGAAGAACCCATTTGATCTTGGTGAAAGCCATGGATTTACTAAATAAAAAAGGATGTAAAATGACATAAAATAATGGGATATTGGAGAAACGAGTTAAATATACTGGAGAAAATCTAGATGTTTCCCTTTTAAAGTCGATGACTATCTCAAGAATTTGATGTAAGATTTAAGAAAGGATTAATATTTTGTTATGGAAACGAATATAGAAGAAGTAAAGCACCTAAATGCAAAGTGTACCCTTATATCAATCATAACTAAGTATTAGAGATGATAATGAATGTGGAGAAATGATATAAATGGTCATGTATTAAACTTTTTATATAATGTAATTGATTTCCTGCTTGTTATATGAATTTAATTATGCATACCAATGTTGATAGTTAAATATCTCGTAACTTTAAACTGGGACTCATGCAATGCAAAAACATGTTGCCTTACATTACGTGCAGCGTTTTTTTTAATACTTGATGCAGCTAGCTATGGCAGCAGTGCTTACTGATTTTAGATAAGGATCATACATAATTAGTTTTCTTTTTTTTTGGTTTGGTTATTGTTAGAAGCAGGAAGGTTTCTGAATTTATTTTGGTATGAGTCAAAATCTTAATTAACTACATGTTTTGTTCTACCTGATACCGATAATTCTTTTGATTTGGTGACAGAAGAAATTTATTCAGAAGAGGGGATTTTAAGGAATCAAAAGCAGCAAATCTAATTTCTCTTATCAACGTGTGCAATTTATTGAGCATCTCGTCTCAAGAAAGGAAGAACATTCGTGTTAACCATTGTCCAGTGGTCACACAACATCATGTGTGGATGGGAGCAATAGAAGTGGTTCTACAGCAACAAGGCTGATCCCAACACCAAGGTCATATTCATCAAAATGTTTGTTTTTACTCTCGATATGTTGTTTCTTTTTATGCGTTTTGAATATTGAAATTAGATGTTTTCTTATATGCAAGAGAAAGACATGGCAAATTAGGACTCCAAGTTGGTGTGATTCTACACAATGGTTACAAAGAGAATACGACGATTAGTATTGAAGAATTAAATTGGGTATTGGGCTGTTTTTGTTATTCGTGTAGGGTTATTGTGTAGAAATGAATGGAGTTTTGGTAACAAAAGCATCATCACCATGCGAAGAAACTCAACTTCTCCTTATACTGCCTATAATGATCCAGTTTAAAGACCTGTTTCACATTTAAATGAAGATGGAGGACTAGTGATGATCTTAACATCTCGTCATCCATTTCATTAATCTTCCTACATGTTTCCTTAAGAAGATAAACTAATATGTACACTGTATTAAGTAATAATTATTATTATTCCTCCTCCTCTTCTTCTTTAGGAATAATCAGTTTCACATATGAAGCTCATTATGAGCTCTTCAATAGCTTTGGCATGACAGCCAACGTAGTTGCTCAAATTGGACAGGCACTGGCACTGACTGCTATGTCTTTGAATTTTTTTTAGTCCTTTAAACGTACGAAACACCTTGTAGATTCATCTTCTTCTTTCACTTCCACTTCTTCATTGTATGATTATCAATGTAGTATTTACTTATTTTATTTGTTGGATGATGAACTCAGTGTGGAGATAAATTCGTTGTGAAAGTGTGTGCAACAGGTATTTCAGCTACCCGGGTTTTTCTTGAAGATCTTATATAAAAATTATTAGATAACGAGGTGAGTGATATTGAAACTATTTATCTTTACTCTTCTTGAAATTTCATTTGGTTTTCTTAGATTTGCTACTTTGTATGTTCATCTTGTTTGGCTGAATAAAAAACAATGACCAGCGTGTCCTCCATCAGCGCTTAGAGCATCTCTAGCAGAGAATTCAATTTTAGCACGAGGAGAAAATTTAGAAATGTTTCCCCCAACAGCGGATGGGAGGAATTGATGAGCATTATAAAAAAAAAATTCTATAAATGGATTTCATAAAAATCCTTTTATAGTATAAATGGTTTTCAGAAACCTGTTTATTGTATAGTAGGATTTCTGAAACCCGTTTAAGTCATAAACGAACGTTGGAATCTTGCTTATTATGTGAACGGTTTTCTCAAAACCAATTATAATTCGACGTTCAAAAAAATAAATGAACGTCATTTCTTTATATCAAAGGTAGATGAACGCATCTCCATCATTCTCTCCTCTTCTTTAGCGTTGTTTCTTATATCAAATGTAGATGAACACTGCGTCTTATTTCTCTTTGGTTTTAACTACCGTCGTGACCATTGGTTTCTCTTTGGTAATCGACTCTTGTTGCTTTAATTTGTTATTTTAAATCAATCTGGCATTACATTTTTTTGCCCAAGTTTTCTGCGTAGATCCACGATTAGATAATGACCTGTACCGCAATTCGCGTTATTTTATTTAACTTTTTTAATTTGCTGATTAACAACTGAAGGTTGTTTACAGAAAACTAGAATTTACTATTTCATATTGAATGCTAATTTTATATTTCTTTTTTATTGCTGTGCTGTATATTGGCTGGCAATGATATTTTTTTCAT
The DNA here is from genome assembly GCA_030737875.1 of Allium sativum. Lineage (NCBI taxonomy): Eukaryota > Viridiplantae > Streptophyta > Magnoliopsida > Asparagales > Amaryllidaceae > Allium > Allium sativum. Next base: position 151,832,900 of record CM060927.1, on the reverse strand, counting down.
TGGGTCTTGTCAAAAGATTTGTAGCAATTGTCTGAAATCTATCATTTCAATGAACTCCAAAATCTTAAATGTGTGTTGTTATCAAAATAACGTTAGCAGCCCCTATATTTTCCCATAAATCATGAATAAAAGTCAAATTTGTGATAGACTGACCATCATTAAAAATGAAGAAAAAGAATTTAAAATTTTAACCAACATATGGTCATCATGGACTTGCAAATGAGAAATTAATTTTATGTTATGCATTACCAATATGATGGCATTTGATATTTACGTAGTTTGTATTTTTATGAAATATCAAGCATGATCCATAGATTCAATTCACGCATCTCCACCTGGCACCTCCACAATTTGAGATCATAGCATTATAGACCATATTATGCTAGATTTTAGCACATAAATTCTACCATTAGAGTGGCATTGAGTTGCATACATTGTGCTTCGCACACTGAGCCATGCAGCAGTTGGTGTAATTCTACACAACAGTTATGAAAAGTATATGACGATTGGTATTGAAGAATCAACTTGGGTTGTTTTTGTTTGTGTGGGGTAGTTTGCAAAAATGAATGAGGTTTCAGAAACATAAGGTCATTTAACATATGTTGGGGAGAAAAGAAGTGTAAACTATGGCGGAAATGTGTTCCATATGCACGGATTTAGGCTATAAATTTCGAGATAATGCATCACTATCACCGTGTTTAAATATTATCTAATCAATTATTTTTCCTCAGCGGAATAAGGTTGAGGAGCTACGTAGAACTGCTAGTGCAAGCTCAGTTTTCCACTTGTAAACAGAATGATTGCTGCTGCTATTAAAAAAATTAGAGTCATATAAGCATTCATGGTAGGACGCGCACATATTTCGCACTATACACCGTTCTTCGCGCTTTACACATATTTTTTTTTCTTTTCTTTTAAACAAAATCCGTGTTGAAATACTGCAACGTGTGGCCAAAATCCAAGACATATCATTCAAGCGCAGACTGAGGAGTTGGTCTGTCCGGTGCACGTCGCTCCTGCTTACGAGGTGATGATGACTTACAAATTCTGCACGAGTACCTGAGGGTTACTCACATCGTATGTTTATAGCTCTGGATACCATTGATGTATAATTTTAAACTGCTAAATAATTAGTCGTATAATTTTAAAATGACTATCTACCAAAATTTAGACTGGAAATGGCGACCTCATCTTCTTCTTTCACCTCCTTATTGCAAGCCTTTGATTCATCATTCCCTCCTCTTCCCTCACGCAATTCACAGCCTATTCCCCCTAATCCTCCCCCTCCTACCGACAATCCATTTGCTGCCAAACCCTCCAATGAAAATCATGGAATAATCTTCCAAATCCACTTGCTTCTGTTAGATTTACCATTCCAGATGCAAATCCTCCTATAGCTAACGACTCAACTTTCAATTTATCGAACTCCTCCTCCTTAAATGCAAATCATTCGTCGTCTAACGCTTCTTTTCCATGGTTCATGAAAAAGGATTATGCATCCCTATTTAATTCTCTACCTCGGAATGCTGGTGTATATCAGCCTCAACATTTTGAAATCCATAGGGAGGTGTGCCGAAGAATATCCCAGACACTGTCAGATCTGAAGGTATGAAGTTCTAGAGCGATTTCTTGGTAGGATTCTTTCTTGATGGCACCTCATCGTATCCTTCAGTGGTAAAAATTTTGAACCGGTTTTGGAAATTAGATGGTGATGTTAACATAAGATCGGATGGATTGCATTACTATTTCAAGTTTTCAAATGAAGCTGACAGAGAAAAAAATTTAAAATATGATCCAATTTTTATAAGAGGACGTATGTTCATTATAACTAGATGGGATCCGTCTATACGAAATACACAAGCCCAGATTAAAAAAGTTCCTATTTGGGTACATTTTTATCGAATTCCTACTATTCTTTGGACGTTAATGGGTATAAATTGGCTTGCTTGCCATGTGGGGAGACTAATATATTTTGACAGTAGCACTGAAAAGTTGCAAAGATTTAGATATGCAAAAGCCTTAATTGAGATTTCTTCAGACTTTGATCTCCCTGATAAAATAGTGGTAGATGGTCTTGGTAAGGATTGCCCATCGGTTAGGTTAGCTTATGATTGGAGACCCAAAATTTGCACCATTTGTAAAGTTTTTGGCCATATATCTAGTGATTGTGAATTTAATGCTAAGGCAGACGGGGAAAATGGGATTCATGTAGAGGATTTGGACACTAACCATCATGTAAGATTTAGAGATCAAGCTGGACAGTATTCTAGGAAGTCTAACTCAAATGTTAACCAAAGTAATTGGACTTCAGTTAATACAAAAGCTAAGAAATTTTGGAGAAAGAAGGGAGGGATTAATAACAAGGCCACTGAAAATGTGGAAAATGATTTACCTAAAATTAATGATAATCCGTTTGATGTTCAAGCAACAGAGAATGATGGAAATGGTTATACAAATTAGGATAATGCAGAGAACAATTTAAATTCCAGTGTGCATGTTAATGGAAAAGAGTTAACTAGCAATAATTCAGTTGCTGTTGTTGGTCTAGAATTGCAAGTGCATAATGTTAATGAGGCTGCATTTCAAAACATAGTGGGTAATAGTGATACACAGATAGTAGATGAAGAAACACTGGTGGATAATCTTTTTGTTGAAAATATTACTATTGTAGATCAATCTATAATGGAAATTACTGGTACAAGCATCCCTGTTGCATCGCCAGGTTCAATGGGTTTGAATGCTAATGCTTTCTAATCTACTATCAATGTTGTTAATACATCCACTTCTAGTACAACTCCTATTGCCACTAAATCCAGTGCTTCAGAAACTTTATCTTCTACACCCTCAAAATCTTCACCTTACCATAACTTGAAACCTCCCTCATAACTTCAACTACCACCACCTAATGTAACAGGATCTGGTCTGACTTTCCATGTTGTTAACACTGCTCTCCTATCCAGTGCGGATCCCACAAGCTCGTTTACATCATCTCAATATAAGGCTAAAAACTGAAAGGAAAGTTTTGGGCAGATGATGATCTTGATGAAGGGAATGACTGCAGCCTAGAGGATATGTTGCCTCTTGGTAATAAACTGAAAACTTCTCGACGGCATACACGGAAAAATCCAATGTATGATCCTTCTCTCACTTGATATGCTGTTGTTGTGCTTTCATCTGTAGTTGGTGTATAATATTGGCACTACTAGGATTTTGGTGAATGCTTATTATTACTCTTTGTCTCTGTTCATTGGTCACTTGGTGTAATTTGTCACTTGCATGTAGCCTGTTATGCTCTTGATGTTCTATTATGGTCTAGTTTGGTGCTAATGACATGGTTGCCAGTGTAATGCTAACGCATTGTAGCTTGGTGAAGATACACAACACTTAAGATGGTGTTTACAATGCAATGGTGGCTGTTGAACTTTATTTTATTGTGTTATTTGATGATCTACACTTTGAATCATTTGTATTCTGTTGTGAACTCTGAGACTAGAAATGGTCAAGAGTATATTTTAGCTTAGGAGCACTTTGATTGTAACTCTTGAAGTTATGAATGAAAAATTTCACATGCCTTTCAAAAAAGAATGACTATCTACCACTTCACATATGATAGTCCTGATATTATGTTACGTATATAGTATACTAATAACGAACTAATGTTTGATTATTAGTCTAGATATCTCTGTTGTCGTGGCAGTTGTGTGAAATGTATAACACATTATTACAATAGACTACCACAGTCATTCGATCATTCACTTTTATCTGTCTTATTGAGCGGTGGTGGCTTACTACACTTACCTTTTGTTTATCAAATTTTATGCTCAATATTATGTCTATCGATTTCTATATGCTTACTGGGATTAAGAAATGGGGTCTAGATAGATTGTCATTTCAATTTGACTTTTGTTACGAGCAGGGGCTGAACTAAAGGTGGACCAGTGAGGACCAAAGCTCCCCCAAGGTTTCACGTTTTACCAGAAAATCAAATGCAAATAATTTAGGAATACACCTATTAATAATAAATCTCTTAAGTGGTATATATTATGTTTCCATAGAAATATATGTAACGTTAGAATATGCAGTTCACTTTTAGAATATATATCCAGTTCACTTAAAAAGGTGTATTCCTAAGCATTATATATATATATATATATATATATATATATATATATCCAGTTCACTTAAAAAGGTGTATCCCTAAACATAATATATATATCCAGATCACATAAAAGGGTGTATTCCCAAGATTTATTATTAAAATGTGTATTCTAAATATAATATATGTCCAGTTCACTTTTAGAATATCTTCATATATTAAATTAAGATAATTTTCTTAAACTAATAACTGTGTAATTATTTTAAGATAAATAACTATGCCTAATGACAAAATGCAATCGCTACATTTATACGTCTTATTATAGTGCTTCCATTGTCTACAGCAACAATAAAACATGCATTTTCAGCAACGAAAATGGTCAAAACAGGACTTTGTAACAAGAAGAATGATAATTTTCTTGGCGATTGCTTTTCAGTTTACATAGAAAGGGAAGATGATATGTTTATAAGCAATGTATCTATCATCGATGATTTTTATGCTATAAAGGGTCGTAGCACACAACTTTAATTGTTTAAAAGTTGCTACTTTGGTTTATAAATGTAATGAATGCTTAATTTTTTGTTTGATATATGAAGAATTTTTTATATTTAATCAAGCAAATATTTATTTGTTTATTTGTTTTAATTACTAGCTACGCCCCTGGTTACGAGACTCTTGATATGTGCACTATATATATCTACCATATTTAAGGAGGATAGCTATTTATCATAAATGATAAAGATTGCCAACATAGTGTGGTACAATGGAAAGATATGCTACTGTCTGATAAGAGGTCAGTACTTCGAGTATATATGTTTTCTTTTTCTTTTTTGAAATAAGAAACTATGGCATTCATAAAAAAAGAAGAAAAAATCTACACAACAAAATGAAGTGTTTTGCATGATAAATGACTACTTGTTTCCCATGCAAACATGTTTAGACGATAAGTGAGATATCAACTACCCACATCTATTTATTTCCATCATACTTGTTTATTTTTTAACACTTTAATAATAAAGAGGCTAAAAAACATTAATGCTAAAATAAAAAAATCATTAATTTCTTTTGGTTTATCGATCATTAGCCAATAAGATAATTATAAAATCTAACACAACAAAATGAAGAGGTTTGTATGACAAATGACTACTTGTTTCCCATGCAAACATATTTAGACGATAAATGAGACATCAGCTACCCACAGCTATTTGTTTCCATCCTACTTGTTTATTTTTTAACACATTAATAATAAAGAAGATAAAAAGCATTAATACTAAAATAAAAAAAATTCATTAATGTCTTTTGGTTTATCAATCGTTAGCCAATAGGATAATTATGGGATGTCCATCCGTATCTATGGATACAGAATGTGGGTACGAGTATGACACTATCCACTGACAATCCTAATTCGTTATCACATTCCAGTTCAAACTGCAAATGCACTTCCATATTCCTTCAGTAATGTTCTTTACTACTACTATGCACATGATCCGCAAAACATCCCATTCTGGAAGCCCTCATCTCCTCTGGTATCATGGGATTTCCTTCTTAGTTGAGCGGTGGTGACTTACTACACTTACATTTTGTTTATCAGAATTTGTGCTCAATATTATTTATATATGCTTACTGGGATTGAGAAATGAGGTCCTGATAGATTGTCATTTCAATTTGACTCTTGTTACGAGCAGGGGCGGAATTGAAGGTGGACAAGTCCCCCTCCCCCCTCCTCCCCAAGGTTTCACATTTTACAAGAAAATTAAATGCAAATAATTTAGGAATACATCTTTTAAGTGGTATATATTGTTAGACAATATGAAGCTCTGATACCATGTTGAAATACTTTTCAAAACATAGATAATTGATGAAAAACAAAAGCAAATAAATCAGAAAGAGATGAGAAGAAAGAAGATGAATACAAAATTAAGGGCTACATCTTTATTGCTTACTGATTGCTATTACAAGAGAAATGCTTGATTTAATCAATGCAAAAATAAGGGAAAACAACCTAATTTATAGGTCATAAGGAACATTCTAGATATAGCATATTCCATGGCATATCTCTTGGCATATTCTCTAACATTTACTGATTACCATATTATCTAACATTTATTGCTGACCATATTCTCTAACATTTATTCTTTGACATATTCTATAACATTTATTGTTGACCATATTTATTGCTGACCTGACCATATTTATTGCTGACCATATTCTCTAACATCCCCCCTCAAACTCACGATGCGGAAAATCGTGAGTTTGCCAAATAAAAGCTTCAAAGTGAAGAGAGCTGCATCATCTACCACCAATCCAATACCACAAAACTGCTACTTCATAAGCCCATTAAACATTTCCACAAATCATAGTAACTTCCCTTCCAACCACCCTCATACAAGCATTCACAGCATACAGCTACCACACCTAGCACGCACCAACCGGAAATCACCTTCTTCCTCACCACCATCTTCTAATTGTACCAACTTCCACAACTACTCCTACACACTTCGCTGCCCGTACCAAATTGCTTGTCAATCACCGCAGTTCATCTCCTTAAAAAAAATTGATGCCAAAAGAGATGCCAAAAAGATATGTCAGATGCCAAAAAGAGATGCCAAAAGAGATTCCAAAAAGTAATGCCAAAAGAAGAAGAAAAGACATGAACCAATCAACCAATCAAGAAGTAGTGAGATGCCAAAAGAAGAAGAAGAGACATGAACCAATCAACCAATCAAGAAGAAGTGAGATACCAAAAGAGATGTCAAAAGAGATGCCAAAAAGAGATGCCAAAAGAAGAAGAAGAGACATGAACCAATCAACCAATCAAGAAGAAGTGAGATGCCAAAAGAGATGCCAAAAAAAGATGCCAAAAGAAGAAGAAGAGACATGAACCAATCAAGAAGAAGTGAGATGCCAAAAGAGATGCCAAAAAGAGATGCCAAAAGAAGAAGAAGAAGAGACATGAACCAATTAACCAATCAAGAAGAAGTGAGAATCAAGAAGAAGACAATCAAGAAGACAATCTTTGATTGAGAAGCAGCAGAGATCAATTGGAGAAGAATTGCAATCACATAAATCACCAAAAATATTGACAAAAGAGAAAAATAGGCTCTGATACCATGTTAGACAATATGAAGCTGATACCATGTTGAAATAACTTTTCAAAACATAGACAATTGATGAAAAACAAAAACAAATAAATCAGAAAGAGATGAGAAGAAAGAAGATGAATACAAAATTAAGGGCTACATCTTTATTGCTTACTGATTGCTATTACAAGAGAAATTTGATTTAATCAGCAAAAATAAGGGAAAACAACCTAATTTATAGGTCATAAGGAACATTCTAGATATAGCATATTCCATGGCATATCTTTGGCATATTCTCTAACATTTACTGATTACCATATTATCTAACCTTTATTGTTGATCATATTCTCTAACATTTATTCTTTGACATATTCTCTAACATTTATTGCTGACCATATTCTCTAACAATATTATGTTTCATAGAAATATATGTAACTTTAGAATATGCAGTTCACTTTTAGAATATATATCCGGTTCACTTAAAATATATATCCAGTTCACTTATAAAGGTGTATTCATAAACATAATACACACACACACACACACACACACACACACACACATATATATATATATATATATATATATATATATATATATATATATATATATATATACAGTTCACTTAAAAAGGTGTATTCCCAAGGTTTATTATTAAAAAGTGTATTCTAAACATAATATATATCTAGTTCACTTTTAGAATATGCAGTTTATGAAGTACTGTCGATATTCATATATTATATTAAGATAATTTGCTTAAACTAATAACTGTATAATTATTTTAAGATAAATAACTAAGCCTAATGACCAAACGCAATCGCTACATTGATATGTCTTATTATAACGCTTCCAGTGTCTACAGCAACAATAAAACGTGCATTTTCAGCAACGAAAATGGTCAAAACAGGACTTCGTAACAAGACGAATGATAATTTTCTTGGCGATTGCTTGTTAGTTTACATTGAAAGGGAAGTTGTTATGTCTACAAGTAATGTATCAATTATTGATAGTTTTTATGCTAAAAAAGGATCGTAGCGCACAACTTTAATTGTTTAAAAGTTGCTACTTTTGGTTTATAAATGTAATGAATGCTTAAACTTTTGTTTGATATTTCAAGATTCTATTCTAGTTAAACAAATATTTATCATAAATGATCAAGATTGCCAACATGGTGTGGCACAGTGGGAAGACATGCTATTGTTTGATAAGAGGTCAGTGGTTCAAGGTTTATTATGACCAAAATGGCATCATTCAACAGTGAAAAGTTGCAGCAGCCATCTTATGTATATGTATATGGTGGCTGTTGCAATTTTGATGTTCAAAAGCAGAATATATGTTTTTTTTTCCTTTATTGAAATAAGAAACTATGGCCTTCTTAAAAAAAGAAAAAAGAAATCTAACACAACAAAAATGAAGAGGTTTGTATGATAAATGACTACTTGTTTCCCATGCAAACATATTTAGAAGATAAATGAGATATATATCAGCTACCCACATCTATTTATTTCCATCATACTTGTTTATTTTTTAACACTTTAATAATAAAAAGGCTAAAAAACATTAACGCTAAAATAAATAAATAAATCATTAATGTCTTTTGGTTTATTGATTGTTAACTGATAGGATAATTATTGAATATCCATCCGTAACTATGGATACGGATACCCAATTTCTAAAAATGATTTCAATGTTCAAACTGCAAGTGCACTTCCATGTTCCTTCAGTAATGTTCTCTACAGGCCCGGCTCTATAGGTTGGGTTGCCCTAGGCAAGGGTAGAAAACTGGAAGGCAAAATTCGGAAAAATTGATTGCCCTAAGCAAAAATGGAAAACCGCAAGGCAAAAGTTTAGTCCCAATGTGCAGGTAAAAGTTCAAAAATAAGAATGATGACAACAAGATTTGAACATGCATCCGTTTACACCTACAATTTTATAACAACCAAACGAGCTACAGGTTACTATGCTTACTTCAAATATATCTACCTTTATATATTTTTTATGCTGTCATCTTCTCCCCCAGCACACACCCAGCCATGGTTGCCCTCTTCAGTGGGTTGCCCTATGCGATCGCCTAGACTGCCTAGCCCTAAAACCGACCCTGGTTCTCTACTACTACTATGCACATGATCCGCGAAACATCCCAATCTAGAAGCCCTCTTCTCCTCTGGTATCATGGGATTTCGTTCTTCCCAGACCGATTGCATGTGACCATACCCACATGATTCTCATCATCGATTAACATGACATAGTTGTCGTAGTTTACATCTAGATCTAGGTTTTCATCGATGAGAGCAGCTGATTCCATTGGTTGCTTTTAATCCATGTTAGCTTCTATGTGTGCCCTTACAACTGCAAAGGATGAACATCATGATCACTGACATGGTTAAGTTCTATAAACACGTTCGAGGATTTCTCTCATTTCCTAAGGCGTGAAGCGCACAATGCAAAAGTGTTAAGATTAGTAATAATAAGTTTTGGTGTGCTTTTGCCTTAGGTGTTAGATAATGATCAACTCAAGCATGCCATTTTTCATACTTTTTTAGTTGAACATGACACATTTAGTTAGGGTTTTTACCGTTCATAAGATGTCGTATAATGGTCTGCCACTTCACGATGTCTATTAAGCGATTTAATCGCATAACTCAATATTTTGGAGCTAAAATTGCATAACACTAATATGGGTATAAACTGAGTTATTAATAGTCTCATGAAACAATTCCTTTTACTTATTGTGTAGATAAACATGCACATATAGAGCCATTGGGTTTGAATCAAATTCTGAAACAATTTATTTTAAACATTTTAAATATCTAAATCACTCCAAAGGGAGAAAGTGATAGTCTGCGAATACATTGTCTTTTGACGATTTCATTATAACATGCATACACAATCACGTTGGTAGCACATGTTCGCTCTACTTGGTAGAGTACTAAACTCGCCAGCTAGAATTTTGATCTACTTTTATTGCTGATCACTCAATTTATTTAAGCATTGGTTTTTCGGCAGAAAAACTATTGGGGGTATTAGAAGATGGGTTTATCTCGGAAACAACTTGGTTGCTTATTGATCTAAGGAAATATTTTGAAATCTGGCCTGCTCTGATTTGCAATTATCTACTTGTACTAACAATACCTGGATTCTTTATTTCAGCCAATTTGAGCTTCAGTCCAATCTTTAGTGTGGAAGGTTAAGAAGTAGTAAAAGAAGTGTCTGTGAAGTAAATATAAATCATCATTAAGTTTTCTTTGGTCTAATGGTTTAGTAAAAATTATTGTTCCAACCATGTATATATATGCACCATTTCAGTTTTTGTTTACACACGATTTAGTTTTTTTTTTTTTTGGTTGAAAAGACGATACCGTACTAATGCAACGTGGTCGAAAAGAAAATGTGTGAATTATCATTGAATTGTAATGTTAATATTTTTTTCGATCTGATAGCCTTGCTGTTGTTTCTGGTTTAGATTTAAATACAATCTATAGTATAACTGTGTTTTTAGTGCTTATTATTGATCACTAGTGCAGTTTGTATACAACAATTAAAAACTTGTAGTTATGCTGTGTTCTGTGCCCATGAACTTGAAGGATGTTGTAGCAGTAATTTAAACTAAAAAAATGTGTTGATTTTAGTATGATTTTACTTTTGGTTATGCTGGCCAGAATAATGTTTTAAATCTGAAACTTTCAGACTTCATGTTGCGTTACATTATGGATCTTCAATAATTTCACCACGCTTCTGTATTGCATCTAAATGTAGTTTACCACAGTATGAAATGTGCATATTTATGTTTCCGACAGCTCTTAATCTAATCACGATATGCTCCAGGCTTCATCCTTGCAGAATTTATATAACAGAAGTTGTAGTAATGGCCAAAAATATGTGCAATACAAAACCCTGTATTCACAACGAATCGATGCACAAAAGAATTGTGATATCTTTTCCACTAATCTATGCAATATTATAATTACGATTTACGTTAAATGAATCAATTTGAACGTTCTTAACATCGAGTATTCATAATTTCGGATATTTGTGTTAGAATTCAAAGACATGAATGATATATACTTTAGTCCCACATCGGCAAAAAGAAGATTAGATATATGTATTTATATCTATTCCTCATTCTCTATCTTGGCTCTTAGGGTCAGGTAATTTTGTGTTAGAATCTCTACTCAGACTGACGTACTCATCACTGTCTCGTACAGTTTTCGATTGCTGTATCCTGGGAGGCTAATTTAAAAAGTCTTAAGGAAATTGCTAAGGCAAGCCTCAATCAAATTTCCTTTCTATTTCTATTCTTTTTCTTGTTGTATACTGTATTGCATCTGCTTGTGTGCAAGTCGGATTGTCTTGTTATTGTTCTTTGTAACAATTGCATATATTGTTGTTCATTGTAACACAAATTGGTAAGATTGGTGTCGCTGATTGTGTCTGTTGCTACTGTACTGAGATTAAATCTCTACATCTTAAAACTTTTTAACTTTTTTCATGAAACAGATATGGCAGCAGAACAAATCTCGATAAAGACAGCCAACTTGAACAAACCAAACCTGTTTAAGGGAGAAAGTGATGATTTTTTGATATGGCAAAGTCAGATGCTTTTTTATCTCACTACTCTCAGTCTGCAAAAGTATCTTGAGGAAGATTAACCAGTGCCGCCTACGCCAGACAAAACAAGGGAGTCAGATAAGATTCTGAATATTGATGCATGGAGGCACTCAGATTTCCTCTGTAGGAATTACATCCTCAACTGTTTAGACAAATTTTTGTACAAAGTGTATCTGCCAATCAAGACTGTTAAAACCCTCTGGAATGCGCTTACCGCAAAGTACAAAACAAAAAACGTGAGCCTAAAGAAGTTTATAGTTGACAAGTTCATGGAATACAAAATGGTTGATTCAAAACATGTTTCTGTGCAACTACGTGAACTTCAAATCATCATCCATGAAATGGAAGCAGAAGGCCACGAAGTTGGTGAATCCTTTATGGTTGAGGCGATCCCTGGAAAGTTGCCACCATCTTGGAAAGACTACCGCAACTATTTAAAGCACAAGAAGAAGGAGATATCCTTACAAGACCTAATCGTTAGATTGAAGATTGAAGCAGATAATCGCGGAGTCACTAAACCATAATGCGAAGAGGCTTTTGTTGCAGAAGGGTCAAAGAAAAAAGGGCACCCTAACAAAAATAAAAATAAAAGGAAGGCGCCAGAAAATAAGCAGCATGAGAAATTCAATGGCGAATGTTGGGTTTGTGGAAAAACTGATCATCAGGCAAAAGATTGCAGACATAAGAAACAGAAAAATTCAGAAGCGAATACGGTGAACAACATGAACATCGATGGGCCTAACTTTTCTGGTGTTGTGTCAGAATGCAATCTAGTCCAAAATCCTTCTCAATGGTGGTTTGACACAGGCGCTACATGACATGTGTGTTCTGAAAAGTCCATGTTCACCACATACAACAAACCGGATCATGGAGAAAAATTGTACATGGGTAACTCAGCAGTGTCAATGATTGAGGGCAACGGGAAGGTAATCCTCAAATTCACATCTGGTAACATGGTTCCACTAAATGATGTGCTTCATGTTCCATATATCCGGAAAAACTTAATTTCTGGACCTATATTCTCAAAGAAAGGCTTCCGAATGGTCTTTGAATCAGATAAAGTTGTTCTGTCCAAGGCTGGGTCTATATAGGGAGAGGATACTTGTGTGATGGCCTATTTAAGGCTAATGTAGCCATAATCGACAATAATAATGTATGTTGTAATTATGAAATGAATAAAAAGGAAGTTTCTTATGTTGTCTAGTATGATGTTCTATTATGGCATGAAAGATTAGGACACATAAACTTTCGAAAAATGAAAAAACTTGCAAATCTGGATTTAATTCCAAAATTTTCAGTAGATAAAAAATATAAATGCAAGACTTGTGTAGAAGCAAAAATGGTTAAGAAACCGTTTCATACTATTGAAAGAAGTACTGAACCATTACAAATGATTCATACTGACTTATGTGATTTCAGAAACTTACCTACAAGAGGTGGGAAAAAGTATTTTATTACATTTATTAATGATTATACACGATATTGCTATGTATATCTTTTAAATAGTAAAGATGAAGCAATAGCATCATTTATAAAATATAAGGCTAAAGTAGAAAATCAGCTAAATAAAAAGATTAAGATACTAAGATCTGATCGAGGTGGGGAGTATGAATCAACATTCGAACAATTTTGTGTAGAGAATGGTATAATTTATCAAACAACAGCTCCATATTCACCACAACAAAATGGTATTGCTGAGAGAAAGAACAGAATGTTAAAAGATATGATTAACGCAATGCTTGTAACCTCAGGTCTACCAACGAACTTGTGGGGGGGAAGCCTTAAATATGTCTAACGACATTTTAAACAAGGTTCCTCACAATAAAACATGAGCGATTCCATATGAGTTATGGAAAGGACATAAACCAAGCTTTAAATACCTCAAAGTTTGGGGGTGCTTGGCAAAAGTTCCAGTTCCACCTCCTAAAAGAGTCAAACTTGGACCAAAAACAGTTGATTGCTACTACCTAGGGCCAGCCCAAAATATAGCGCTTACAAATTTTTGGTATTCAAGTCTAATATAACTTATATTCAAATAAATACAATCATGGAATCGAGAGATGCCTCATTCTTTGAAGATGTGTTTCCGCACAAAAGGAATGAAGGAACTTATGTCCCTAAAAGAACAAGAGAAGAATCGACCAAGTCACATGAAGATGAAAATCATCGTGAAATTGATGAAATAGAACCCAGAAGAAGTGTAAGGGCTAGAACTTCCAAGACAATTGGTCCGGAGTTTTTAACATATATGTTAGAACACGAACCTCAAACGTACAAGGAAGCAATGTCATCTTCTGAGTCTGCATGTTGGAAAGAAGCAATCCAAAGTGGGACTGATTAATTCTAAGCAATAAAACTTGGGAAATTGTTGATATTCCACCTGGAACAAAACCAATTGGCTTTCAAAAAGAAAATGAAAGCAGATGGCTCTATTGACAAGTATAAAGTCAGATTAGTAGCCAAATGTTATCGTCAACAAGGAGTAGACTTCTTTGATACATATTCGTTGGTAACAAAATAACATATATAAGAATGTTGATAGCAATAACATCCATCTATAACTTAGAAATTCATCAAATGGATGTAAAAACAGCACTCTTAAATGGAGATCTCGATGAGGAGATCTACATGGAGCAACCAGAAGGTTTCATTTCCAAAGGAAATGGAAATAAAGTCGGTAGATTAGTAAAATCCTTATATGGACTAAAACAAGCTCCAAAACAATGGCATGCAAAATTTGATAGTGTCATTATGAAAAATGGTTTTCGTATAAACGAATGTGATAAATGTGTTTATTATAAACAAATTGGACAATCATATGTGATTATTTGTCTGTATGTAGACGATATGCTAATTTTTGGTCCGAATACCCGAGTAATAGACACCATAAAGAAAATGTTAATCAACAATTTCGATATGAAAGATTTAGGAGTTGCAGACGTTATTTTGGGAATCAAAATAATAAGAACACCTAATGGAATTGAATTGTCTCAGTCGCACTATGTAGACAAACTGATTGACAAATTTAAAAATCTTGGAATTAAAGGAGTACGAACACCTTTTAATCCATCTGAAGTACTGCATAAAAACACTAATGAGAGTGTAATGCAACTAGAGTACTCTCGTGTAATAGGATGTCTCATGTATCTCATGAACTGCACAATACTAGATATAGCTTATGTAGTAAGTCGATTAAGCAGGTACACAAGCAATCCAGGGAAGGAACACTGGAAAGCACTAATGAGAGTGCTAGGATATTTGAAAAATACCTCAAACTACTCTATACACTATGGAAAATATCCAGCCGTATTAGAAGGATATAGTGATGCAAACTGGATTGCTGATTCAGAGGAATCAAAATCAACTAGTGGTTATGTATTTACCCTAGCAGGGGCAGCAGTGTCATGGAAATCTTCTAAACAGACATGCATAACTCGATCCACTATGGAATCAGAGTTCATCTCATTAGATAAAGCAGGCGAAGAAGCAGAATGACTTCGTCATTTTTTAGAAGATATCACGATCTGGCCTAAACCTGTACCAGCCATATGTATACACTGCGATAACCAAGCAGCGTTAAGTAGAGCGCATAACTTTGTATATAATGGAAAGTCACGACATATTCGTAGACGCCATAATACAGTTCGGCAGTTACTCTCAAATGAAACTATTTCTATAGATTATGTGAGAACAAATGATAACCTAGCGGATCCGTTTACTAAAGGTTTATCAAGAGAGAAAATTGACTGCGCATCGAGGGGAATGGGTTTAAAAGCCTGAACCAACAAGAGTTATCTTATTCGGAAACCTATCCTAGCAACTGGAGATCCCACGGACTAGGATCAATAGGCAAACCAGTTATGAATAACTCAAGACGTAATGCATTTTTGGACACAGTCCTACTTCATTCCTATGGTGCACACTATAAATGCATGCCTACAGAAGTATTACAAGGTTAAAACTATGTTTTTTAATGATGACCATATCTTGAAAATAACAAGTGGGGTATATGTAGGATACTCTTAAAGGTTGCGATCACCTATGTTAGTGTGAGCTGGGTCGGCTCTATGAGAATTTTAAAAGGCTTGAATTCACTATAACACTCGCAGAACTAGAAAGTGTTCAGGACCAAAATGAACACAACCAAGAGATTGGATGAGAAGGGAATCAATGCTTCGTAAAACTTATTGTTTGGATATACAATAAAGGTTGACGGTTCAAGATGAAATAATTCACCGATTAGCCGAGTAGATCCGATAAGTTTTAACTAGGGAAAGTTCAAAGTAAAATATCTACTTATCCACGACAAAGCATTTTTCCATACGTAGTCTGAGATATTACACTTTGTGTGGGGGAAATGTATATTATCATTCATGTGGGGGATTGTTAAAATTCAAAGAGATGAATGACATATACTTTAGTCCCACATTGGCAAAAAGAAGATTAGATATATGTATTTATATCTATTCCTCATTCCCTATATTGGCCCTTAGGGTCAAGTAATTTTGTGCGAGGGGGAGGACCTAGATCATATGAACCAAACACACACGCGCGCGCCCAACGGAAATCAAACAGGTTTATACCCCGTTAAACAGATGAAGAGAAACGAGTGTGGCCTGTTCTAAATAGATGCGACGGTTTTAATTCAAAATCAAACGTCAAACAGATGCGACTATTTGAATTATAACGGTTCGAAGATTATATAAGCGTGAAGAATCCTGATCACATTCCTCATGAATTTTATCGATATTCTTCCTCTTCCTCTGCCCCGAAAGTAAAAATCCATTGCTGCCGAATCTCTACTCAGACTGACGTACTCATCACTGTCTCGTGCAGTCTTCGATGCTGTATCCTGGGAGGCTAATTTAAAAAGTCTTAAGGAAATTGTTAAAGCAAGCCTCGATCGAATTTCCGTTCTATTTCTATTCTTTTTCTTTTTGTATACTGTACTGCATCCGCTTGTGTGCAAGTCAGATTGTGCTGTTATTGTTCTTTGTAACAATTGCATATATTGTTGTTCATTGTAACACAAATTGGTAAGATTGGTGTCGCTGATTGTGTCTGTTGCTACTGTACTGAGATTAAATCTCAACAATTTGTTTCCAGTATGATAAAACGACAAATAAGCATGCTGGAAAAATTGAGTAATGCTACTGTACCCGAAAGGTGTTCAGGTACTTTGTGGGAATCAGTACAAATCAATTTAATTCATGTTGGTAGTATTGCAAATTTACAAAAAAACAAGGGCATATATGAGAAAAAACACTTAAATCATGCGGCTGTGACTGTTTTGCAAAATCTGACAAAACAACATTGGGGTAAATAAGCATTTTGGGGCAAAATTTTAGGCTTAAATAAATCAGGCGACCTCAAAAAATTTACCATAGGCTTTCAATTCTTATAATACTGAAAATTATACTACTATTTTATGGTATATTTTCCTGGAAGTAGGACGACCGGATCATGTTTGTTAACCTATTTTCCTTTAATGATAGGTCCAAAGGAAAGAAATCGCTTGGGCTTTTTTATTCCAAGTAAAGTTTTGTTCTTCTGTAACAGATCTAGTTTTATTTTGCATTTCCCTTTCAAGTCGAATCCTCCAGATATTTTTCTTTTACTTATGTTTTTGTTTCTATGTTGCAAGTTTATTTTAAAAAATATATGTATAACACTAAAGTCGTAACATCCGTGAAAGTGGATGAGGCAGCAAAGAATCTTGGTGTACAGAGGAGGAGGATCTATGATATTGTTGATGCTTTGGAAAGTATTGGTGTAAGAAATTTATTTCTATTTTTTTAGATTTGTTCTGATGTTCAGAATTATTTATGTGTAACGACACGCTATTTTAAACATTTAACATTTAAATTACGATTTAAATTGAATTTTTTTATTTTGAAAATATTTTATGATTTTTTGTAACAAAAATTTGAAATTTAAAATACATATAGTGAGACGTAATGGCTGGAGAATTTCGTCGAAAAATTTGAATGTTTGTCGGTCGTGCATTTTACAGTGTAAAGCTATGCATAACAGTTTAAATTTTAGCGGTTTTAAAATCTTTCCAAAATCAGTTCGGACAAACATGAAAAATATTATATTTGTTATCATGAATCTAACGGTAAAATTCGTTTCGCGAAAATCAGACGTTATGACCACCGTTTTCCTATCCGTATTTTACGTTTAAAGAGTCCGTAACGCGATTTTAAACGGAGCATCCTGACACTACAAACTATATACCTTTGTATCCGTCTTGTCGCGCTGATTACCGCAATATATGCATTTGTCAGTTTCGGCACTTCATTCGTGACAAAATTTCAAATAGTTCATTTTTGAAACAAAGCCGTTTGAACTCGACGTATCCCTTTTCGAGTACTGCATATTTTTTTTTAGATATTTTGGATCTACAAAAGTTGTCCTTTTATTTTACTAAACTACCAATTTTTTTTTAAAACATAGTAAATGGTGCATGCATGCGCAAGCTTTTCCCTTTTCATTCTTACCCTCACGTATCATGCCATTCCCTTTTCATGCCAGACATTATAATATCATCTCATGTATGTTTAAAATAAAATAAAGAAGGTCACGTTTTGGAAAATAATGATGTTGAAATAATAGCAAGTTCGATCCTAATTTTGTGGCTAAGGAATGGGTATCAAGCACCAACCAACCTGCTACTTAATAAAACCAAATGCACTTATCTGCGTGCCGACTTCCAAATCTCTTCCATTATATATAAAAAAACTTTCAAACGTTCTATTCAATTTTCGTCTTGTCCATTTCCGTTTCTTTCTAGCTTGCCTAAAGTACTTAGTTATTTAGGTTAATTTCAGTTGTGTTTAAATCAAGGCCAATTCTTCAGTGAATCCCCCTGCCCCCGTGTGCCCGACGGCCTAGATTTCCCTGATCTCCACCTTTTGCAATTAAGTTCCCCACGAATTGAGGGATTTAACAGCAAAAAGTGGAAATCAGGAGGATGTGATTGAGTGGGCACACGGAGGGATGGCTACAGAACAATTCAAGCCATTCAAATCAAAGTAGTGGTACCGTTCATCGTAACCACGCATATGAAGAACATCTGGTCGTTGCTTAGTTGAATTCATTTCCATCTCATGAATTCCATCAACTTGTTGATTTGCTCATTGAAGCCAATATATATATATATATATATACACATATATATATATATATGAGATAGGATCAAGAGCACCCCAAGTAGTGCAGCACCCCTTTAGCCTCCCTAATTTCCGCCATACAATTCTCTTTCTCTCTCCTCCCACTAACTTATTTTACTATAAACGGGTAACTATTGAGAGGTGCAAATGGGGTGCCAACAAAAAGGGGTGTCATATAACCTTCCTATATATATATATATATATATATATATATAAAGTTACAAAGTTGAAACTTCTTGTAGCCCAAATATTATTGACAAATGTTTTAACGAAACTAGCAGGGTTATTTTTGTTATCATATTCCTATTGTTTATAAAAATAAATTATGAAGGTTGAAGTTGCTTTTCTGCGAATTATTGGTTGCTAAATTGGGTGTCTTGCTGTTGTGAGTTGTTTGCAATCCTGATCCGGTTTGTCGATGAGTAGATTTGAGGTTATTTGTTGTGATTTGATTCAAACCTTGTGTCGCACTTAGGTTTCCTTGTGTGTTTAGTTCGTCGTGCCTTCGTCGTTATCGTTCTCTTTTCCGTGCTTCGGAAGGGGATTTTATCTCACACGTGATTTACATTGTTTCATGAATGTTAGATCAGCATTAATGAACTGTTATGAAAATATATAGGATTGCTGGTAGAAATTGTTTTATTTGATATGTATACACATTTCATATATGACACGATGATATTCATATAACACGTAGGTGCACTGATGGTATATATGTTGTGATTGATGCTATGTGATTATTAATCTATATTTATTGATTTCTCTAGTTTAGAAATTCACTAAGGGTCAAAATGATACATACCTGAACGGACATTAGATTAAGAAAAATCGTTCTGGGTTGAAATGATAGACGTTAGCAATTTTATTTGGGATTACGGGTAGAAATGATAGACCTATAAAATTTTATAAATTGCGGGTTGAAATGATAAATATCCGTATCACTTGACCATAGGTTAGAAAACTATATACGGACACCGTTGGTCATGCTTTCGAAGTATAGTGAGTTGGAAATTTGATTTTAAAATAATAACTTAAGTTTTATATTTATATTTTAAAGATTTTAAAATTAAATTTTATAAATTTTAAATTATATGTTTTAAAACGATTTTATGAGTAAATATATATTTAAATATTTATTTAAGATTTTACTTATAATTTATTTATTTTAAACCATATAATTTAATCATATAAGTATTTTAAACTTTTTATATTATACTAAATATTTCTTTCAAACCTATTATTTTATATTATTTTAAACTTATATGTTTATAAAGCTATTTTCTGTTCAATTTAATAAATTTATAAACTTACATATATATATATTTTCAAATCTTATTTTTATATATATTATATATACTTTAATTATAAACCCAAAGGTAGGTAAGTTAAGATTTTCGCGATGTGAATTTGAGGTTTAAAGATTTAAATTTATATAATGATACTTGATTCAATGAGCTCATATAAGATACAAATTTGAATTCGAATTGATTTGAACTTATAAGTGATGAACTTGAATTGTGAAAATTGATTTTTATTTGAATTTGTAACATATATGAAATGAATCGGATTTTATATTGATTTAATATGAGCTTAATATGAAAGGTTATATATAGAATTTTTTATAAATTGTTTGGTTTGAATTAAAAATTTGCTAATTTATAAGAATGATTTTAATGGTATAAATTGTTTGAATTGAAATATAAGGTTTTGATTCGAATTTATATGTAATGATTTTTGAATTGTATGACTTGAGACTTATAAGTTATGACATGTTTTGCTTAAATTGAATTTAAGTTTTGATTTGAATTATATATAAAATTCGAACCAAAATGTTGAACTTTATGAATCGACTTAAACGAATGTTTATATAGGTAAAACTAGATTTTTGAATTATTTGAACATTAGTTTTGATGAGAATAAATCAAGCTAAATATCATCGAAGTTAAAGTATTTTAGTATTGCTTTAAATGACATTTGAGTTATGTTTTGTATAAGTCAAATTTGGATTGGAAATCGTTATGTGAATCGTTCGGACATTAAATAAAATCGAAGTTAAATATTTAATTTTGAATTCAAATTTGAATCTGAGATTCGTATATTTTATTTTATAAAGTGATGTATAAAATAATGGTCATGGTGTGAAAAATGTAAACGATTGGTTGTTAAAGAGATCGGGATCGACTATTGTCATACTCTCTTCTAATACCGAAAACCACTTTAACAACTGTGTACACGATGGAGATCCAGAATGAAGTAGGATGATTTGGAGGTGATTATTGGATTTGAAGAAAGAGAACGATGACGATTATCCTTGACCTTTGAGTCATAATTAAGATGACTAAAACAGATGCTATACCGTGACCAAGTGGGGTTAGCTACCTCCATCGGCAACACTTCTTCCTTTATTACTATAGTCTCTCGATTGATTTGATAAATGCACATCCTTGATTTGGGAGTGTTGTTCGAGGTAGGCGGTAGTCGCGGCTATGCGTTACCACCAGTCCGGGCATGCAACTAGTATATTCCTACTCTGGACGTTCCTCGTGTGCCTTGTCATATTTTCTTGATCGAGCCCCTACGATTTTGATTTGTATCGTACATATGGAGTGCCCTCTGATAGCCACTACATTACTGTGGACTTTACGGTATCTGTATAGACTACGGTATTATAAACGGTGTAAGGGTAATAATAGTAATCCCGCTTACGCTATTTTAATATTTTATATTTTCTGTAGACACTATTATAATAGTGTATTATATTATATGATATTAGTTTAACGGATCCTTAGAGGATGGTGATTACAAACATCCTTTAAGTTACTGATGCATTTCATCGAATACTTCATTTGAGTTGATTTACTTTCATGAGAATATTAGTCTTGATCCGAGTTGTTTTGTTTCTTTGCATTATTGCTCGGGTCAGATCGAGTAATACAGCTTTCGAGACTTATCCTTAGAGTTTGATGCTTATATTGGGTCTTGCTCATATGTATCTACCTATACGGTTGCTCTAGTTTTTCAGCTATTCTTGTCATTTCTGTTTCATACGATTATTATTTATTCATGTATTAGAAATCATTGTATTAGACTTCCGTTGTATTATCTATGTAAACTCTGTTGTAAATTTTATTTAGTAGCTTAATGAACTACTATTGTATTATGTACTTTTCCGCTGCGAGATATTATATGGCTCTGTTTCTATGATCTGTGATTCTGTAATTTATTCTATTTACCTCAGAAGCTAATAACAATCTGTCGATTCGAACGGTTCGAGTTGGTTTTATTATCAGCTTGAAGTGGATGAAAGGCCAAGTATTGGAAAAATAACATATTGCACTTGGATTGGCTTTTCTGAAATTTCTAGGGCCTTGGAAAATATTGGTGTATGCTTTGCTAAGAACATGATTAAGCATCATTACAACGTAGGCAAATTGTTAAACTTCATTTTTTTAATCATGTTTGAAAATTCATTTTTCCTAAGTCGAAGAAATAACAAGTTTCAAAGTTGTAGGGACCAGTTGTGACATCATAATATTGTTGGTTCATTGTTAATTTTAATGTTTTATTAGATTGTAACAAGTTCTATTCATCATTTTCTATTTGTTTTTCCAATTTCATTATTGTTTTATCTGATGGTTTAAATTACTTTTATGTTATTTGTTCGAAAATTTTCTTTGTTTGTTGTCATTGCTCTGTCGCATCATGGTTTTTATCATTCTTCCACTGGCATCGCTAGCCATTGCACTTTTTTCCTTGAACATCCAGGAAGATCTTCCCCAAACATAGATAGGCCATCGCATGTACAGTCTCTTCACCATTTTTTCCTTTGCTAATTTGAGTTGATTTGACAATTACTTATTTTGAGGTTTGTATTTTATACTATTATATTATTGCTGAATAGCATTTCATGTGCGAACAAAACCCTTCCTATATTGAAACAGAAAAATCATGATTTCACTTCTATTTTTTCTCTTGCTTCTTCTCTCTTCTTTTCCCATTTCGGTCCACTTTGCCTAACAGTTTCCAACTTCGATTGGGAATTTTCACAATTAGGATTTACTTCCGTGCTTATGCTCTCTCCTCTCTTCTTTCTTCATTTCGGTCTGACCTACGTGCTAGCTTCCCTCCTCAATCTATCCATTCTACATGCTTTTGTCATTGTCACTCCCTCCTACCACCGTCTACGTCCAAATTCATTCTGATTCATATACATGAAGTATGTAGAGTACTTTGTATGGTTTTGATGAAGTTAAACCTATTTTTAAGGGTCCTATTTCATATGCAAGTCTGCATTAATTAAATTGTTACATAGCATGCCTAATTAACTTCAAATTTAATATTTACCACCTTATTTTAACAAGTATTCTCAATTTCATACCCGCTTTCCTTTTATAACTGACATGGGTGCAATTAAAGTTGGTCGTCACTATAATGTTGATTCTTTTATATATTTTTTTCCTAAAAACAAAACTTTCAGTTATATATTTGCTGGAATGTGGATTTCTAGAACTGGATTTAATTTTTTTTCCATCTTATTGATGCATGGATCTTTGTCTAACAAAATATGATTATATCTATAAATAAACAAGTGAAGTAGTTTCAAAACCTTGTAAATTATTTGACTTATGGGAATTTCATATGAAATTGTTGATGGCCCTATTAGTGCAACCAGAAAGGGGCAAGACTACTACAAGTATTACCTTACATGCATATGCATGTTTATTTATATGTATGCATATACTTATGCATCATAAAAAAATCATATTATTTTTATAGATATATGAGGTCATCTTCTCACAGGCAAGGTGGGATATTCTGCTTGTTTGATTAATTATAGTTAATAATCAAACATTTTATTATTTATTTCTATCAGTGATATCATGAGGTTTATGGCCTTATTTTTTTGTTTGTATTTCAATTTAAAAAGTTTTAGATATCTGGAAATTACGTTCCAGTACCTCTCTGTGAAACGGAATATGTTTGCAGGACAACAGTTCCAAATCATAAGTTCACAGGACATAATTACAGATTTATCACTATTAAAGTGCATAATTAAATATTTTAATTTGTTTTAGGGACCGAGCTAAAATTTCAAATTCCCAAAATAACCCTCTCTTCTCTCTTTCGTTTTTGCTTCTTTTGTTCCATCTTTATTTCAATCTGATACACAACTTTATTTCCAGTGACAGATCTAATCTCAATCTTCGTAATATCTCTCAATCAAATGCTTAGTTGAGATATCGAAATCGATTCAGTTTTGCTACATCGATTCATGTTTCAATTTCAGTTGAGGATCCAAAATCAAAGATTCAACATCGTGTCTGATTACAGTATCAGAAACTCAACATTGATTAATCCTTAAAGCATACTCAATCTTCATTATGATTCGAAAACCCAAGGTAATGATTCTTTTTCACTATATTACTTGACATTGTGAACCAAGTATATCTTACAATAGGTTTCAAAAATGGTAATTATTGTTTATTATTCTAATTCGATGTTTGAAGAGGTTTATCTTATGTTTATTGTAATCGTTTCTGAAGCAGTTTCAAAAATGGTAATTACAGTAAGATGCATACACATTTCAGATGAGGAAATTTGATAAATTAACTTGAGAATAAATTAACACACACAAAATTTTCTTACCATCTTAATAAAACTTAACAATAAGAGTGTTGATTAGTACTGAATAAAAAAAACATGAACAATAGTAATAAAAATAATTGGTTGACAATCTTTCTCAAATCATGCATTAATCCATTTGAAAAATGAAATAAGAAAGTTAAAAAAAAAACATATTACACGTAAGTTAAGAAGAATGATGCCAGGGTTTTGGACAATAACCAGTAGAAGAACCCATTTGATCTTGGTGAAAGCCATGGATTTACTAAATAAAAAAGGATGTAAAATGACATAAAATAATGAGATATTGGAGAAACGAGTTAAAGATACAGGAGAAAATATAGATGTTTCCCTTTTAAAGTCGATGATTATCTCAAGAATTTGATGTAAGATTTAAGAAAGGATTAATATTTTGTTATGGAAACGAATATAGAAGAAGTAAAGCACCTAAATGCAAAGTGTACCCTTATATCAATCATAACTAAGTATTAGAGATGATAATGAATGTGGAGAAATGATATAAATGGTCATGTATTAAACTTTTTATATAATGTAATTGATTTCCTGCTTGTTATATGAATTTAATTATGCATACCAATGTTGATAGTTAAATATCTCGTAACTTTAAACTGGGACTCATGCAATGCAAAAACATGTTGCCTTACATTACGTGCGGTGTTTTTTTTTAATACTTGATGCAGCTAGCTATGGCAGCAGTGCTTACTGATTTTAGATAAGGATCATACATAATTAGTTTTTTTTTTTTTTTTTTGGTTTGGTTATTGTTAGAAGCGGGAAGGTTTCTGAATTTATTTTGGTATGAGTCAAAATCTTAATTAACAACATGTTTTGTTCTACCTGATACCGATAATTCTTTTCATTTGGTGATAGAAGAAATTTATTCAGAAGAGAGGATTTTAAGGAATCAAAAGTAGCAACTCTAATTTCTCTTATCAAAGTGTGCAATTTATTGAGCATCTCGTCTCAAGAAAGGAAGAACATTCGTGTTAACCATTGTCCAGTGGTCACACAACATCATGTGTGGATGGGAGCAATAGAAGTGGTTCTACAGCAACAAGGCTGATCCAAACACCAAGGTCATATTCATCAAAATGTTTGTTTTTACTCTCGATATGTTGTTTCTTTTTATGCGTTTTGAATATTGAAATTAGAAGTTTTCTTATATGCAAGAGAAAGACATGGCAAATTAGGACTCCAAGTTGGTGTGATTCTACACAATGGTTACAAAGAGAATACGACGATTAGTATTGAAGAATTAAATTGGGTATTGGGCTGTTTTTGTTATTCGTGTAGGGTTATTGTGTAGAAATGAATGGAGTTTTGGTAATACAAGCATCATCACCATGCGAAGAAACTCAACTTCTCCTTATACTTCCTATAATGATCCAGATTAGAGACCTGTTTCACATTTAAATGAAGATGGAGGACTAGTGATGATCTTAACATCTTGTCATCCATTTCATTAATCTTCCTACATGTTTCCTTAAGAAGATAAACTAATATGTATACTGTATTAAGTAATAATTATTATTCCTCCTCCTCTTCTTCTTTAGGAATAATCAGTTTCACATATGAAGCTCATTATGAGCTCTTCAATAGCTTTGGCATGACATCCAATGTATTTGCTCAAATTGGACAGGCACTGGCACTGACTGCTATGTCATTGAATTTTTTTTACTCCTTTAAAGGTACGAAACACCTTGCAGATTCATCTTCTTCTTTCACTTCCACTTCTTCATTGTATAATTATCAATGTAGTATTTACTTATTTTATTTGTTGGATGATGAACTCAGTGTGGAGATAAATTCGTTGTGAAAGTGTGTGCAACAGGTATTTCAGCTACCCGGGTTTTTCTTGAAGATCTTATATACAAATTATAAGATAACGAGGTGAGTGATATTGAAACTATTTATCTTTACCCTTCTTGAAATTTCATATGGTTTTCTTAGATTTGCTACTTTGTTTGTTCAGCTTGTTATGGAAGCAAAGGCAACATCTGTTTGGCTGAATAGAAAACAATGACCAGCATGTCTTCCATCAGCGCTTAGAGCATCTCCAGCAGAGAATTCAATTTTAGCACGAGGAGAAAATTTAGAAATGCTGATTCCTCTCATTCCCCCAACAGCGGATGGGAGGAATTGATGAGCACTATAAAAAAATCAAAATTCTATAAAGGGATTTCATAAAAATCCTTTTATAGTATAAATGGTTTTCAGAAACCTGTTTATAGTATAATAGGATTTCTGAAACCCGTTTATGTCATAAACGAACATTGGAATCTTGCTTATTATATGAACGGTTTTCTCAAAACCAATTATATATCGACGCTCAAAAAAATAAATGAACGTCATTTCTTTATGTCAAAGGTAGATGAACGCTACTACTTATTTGTCAAAAACAAGAGGTACGGGGATCAATACCCCACATCTCCATCATTCTCTCCTCTTCTTTAGCGTTGTTTCTTATATCAAAGGTAGATGAACGCTGCGGCTTATTTCTCTTTGGTTTTAACTACCGTCCTGACCATTGATTTCTCTTTGGTAATCGACTCTTGTTGCTTTAATTTGTTATTTTAAATCAATCTGGCATTCCATTTTTTTGCCCAAGTTTTCTTCGTAGATCCACGATTAGATAATGACCTGTACCACAATTCGCATTATTTTATTTAACTTTTTTAATTTGTTGATTAACAACTGAAGGTTGTTTACGGAAAACTAGAATTTACTATTTCATATTGAATGCTAATTTCATATTTCTTTTTTTATTCCTATGCTCTATATTGGTTGGCAATGATATTTTTTCATTGGTTATTGTCAAAAGATTTGTAGTAATGGTCTGAAATCTATCATTTCAATGAACTCCAAAATCTTAAATGTGTGTTGTTATCAAAATAACGTTAGCAGCCCCTATATTTTCCCATAAATCATGAATAAAAGTCAAATATGTGATAGATTGACCATCATTAAAAATAAAGAAAAAGAATTTAAAACTTTAACCAACATATGGTCATCATGGAGTTGCAAATGAGAAATTAATTTTATGTTATGCATTACCAATATGATGGCATTTGATATTTACGTAGTTTGTATTTTTATGAAATATCAAGCATGATCCATTGATTCAATTCACACATCTCCGCATGGCACCTCCACAATTTGAGATCATAGCATTATAGACCATATTATGCTAGATTTTAGCACATAAATTCTACCATTAGAGTGGCATTGAGTTGCATACATTGTGCTTCTCATACTGAGCCATGCAGCAGTTGGTGTAATTCTACACAACAGTTATGAAGAGAATATGACGATTGGTATTGAAGAATCAACTTGGGTTGTTTTTGTTTGTGTCGGGTAGTGTGCAAAAATGAATGAGGTTTCAGAAACATAAGGACATTTAACATATGTTGGGGAGAAAAGAAGTGTAAACTATGGTGGAAATGTGTTCCATATGCATGGATTTAGGCTATAAATTTCGAGGTAATGCATCAGTATCACCGTTGTTTAAATATTATCTAATCAATTATTTTTCCTCAGTGGAATAGGGTTGAGGAGCTACGTAGAACTGCTAGTGCAAGCTCTGTTTTCCACTTGTAAACAGAATGATTGCTGCTGCTATTAAAAAAATTAGAGTCATATAAGCATTCATGGTAGGAGCGCACATATTTCGCACTATACACCGTTCTTCGTGCTTTACACATAATTTTTTTACTTTTCTTTTAAACAAAATCCGCGTTGAAATACTGCAACGTGTGGCCAAAATCCAAGACATATCATTCAAGCGCAGACTGAGGAGTTGGTCTGTCCGGTGCACGTCGCTCCTGCTTACGAGGCGATGATGACTTACAAATTCCGCACGAGTACCTGAGGGTTACTCACATCGTATGTTTATAGCTCTGGATCCCATTGATGTATTATTTTAAACTGCTAAATAATTAGTCGTATAATTTTAAAATGACTATCTACCAAAATTTAGACTGGAAATGGCGACCTCATCTTCTTCTTTCACCTCCTTATTGCAAGCCTTTGATTCATCCTTCCCTCCTCTTCCCTCACGCAATTCACAGCCTAATCCCCCTAATCCTCCCCCTCCTACCGACAATCCATCTGTTGCAAAACCCTCCAATGAAAATCATGGAATATTCTTCCAAATCCACTTGCTTCTGTTAGATTTACCATTCCCGATGCAAACCCTCTTATAGCTAATAGCTCAATTTTCAATTTGTCGAACTCCTCCTCCTTAAATGCAAATCGGTCGTCGTCTAGCGCTTCTTTTCCATGGTTCACGAAAACGGATTATGCATCCCTATTTAATTCTCTACCTCGGAATGCTGGTGTATATCAGCCTCAACATTTTGAAATGCATAGGGATGGTGTGCCGAAGAATATCCCAGACACTGTCAGATCTGAAGGTATGAAGTTCTAGAGCGATTTCTTGGTAGGATTCTTTATTGATGGCACCTCATCGTATCCTTCAGTGGTAAATTTTTTGAACCGGTTTTGGAAATTAGATGGTGATGTTAACATAAGATCGGATGGATTACATTACTATTTCAAGTTTTCAAATGAAGCTGACAGAGAAAAAAAATTAAAATCTAATCCAATTTTTATAAGAGGACGTATGTTCATTATAACTAGATGGGATCCGTCTATAGGAAATACACAAGCCCATATTAAAAAGTTCCTATTTGGGTACATTTTTATCGAATTCCTACTATTCTTTGGACGTTAATGGGTATAAATTGGCTTGTTTGCCATGTGGGGAGACTAATATATTTTGACAGTAGCACTGAAAAGTTGCAACGATTTAGATATGCAAAAGCCTTAATTGAGATTTCTTCAGACTTTGATCTCCCTGATAAAATAGTGGTAGATGGTCTTGGTAAGGATTGCCCATCGGTTAGGTTAGCTTATGATTGAAGACCCAAAATTTGCACCATTTGTAAAGTCTTTGGCCATACATCTAGTGATTGTGAATTTAATGCTAAGGCAGATGGGGAATATGGAATTCATGTAGAGGATTTGGACACTAACCATCATGTAAGATTTAGAGATCAAGCTGGACAGTATTCTAGGAAGTCTAACTCAAATGTCAATCAAAGTAATTGGACTTCAGTTAATACAAAAGCTAAGAAATTTTGGAGAAAGAAGGGAGGGATTAATAACAAGGCCACTGAAAATGTGGAAAATGATTTACCAAAAATTAATGATAATCTGTTTGATGTTCAAGAAACAGAGAATGATGGAAATTGTTATAAAAATGAGGATAATGCAGAGAACAATTTAAATTCCAGTGTGCATGTTAATGGAAAAGAGTTAACTAGCAATAATTCAGTTGTTGTTGGTCTAGAATTGCAAGTGCATAATGTTAATGAGGCTGCATTTTAAAACATAGTGGGTAATATTGATACACAGATTGTAGATGAAGAAACATTGGTGGATAATCTTTTTGTTGAAAATATTACTACTGTAGATTAATCTATAATGGAAATTACTAGTACAAGCATCCCTGTTGCATCACCAGGTTCAACGGGTTTGAATGCTAATGCTTTCTAATCTACTATCAATGTTGTTAATACATCCACTTCTAGTACAACTTCTATTGCCACTAAATCCGGCGCTTCAGAAACTTTATCTTCTACACCCTCAAAATCTTCACCTTACCATAACTTGAAACCTCCCTCATAACTTCAACTACCACCACCTAATGTAACAGGATCTGGTCTGACTTTCCATGTTGTTAACACTGCTCTCCTATCCACTGCGGATCCCACAAGCTCGTTTACATCATTTCAATATAAGGCTAAAAAACTGAAAGGAAAGTTTTGGGCAGATGATGATCTGGATGAAGGGAATGACTACGGCCAAGAGGATATGTTGCCTCTTGGTAAGAAACTAAAAACTTCTCGACGGCATACATGGAAAAATCCAATGTATGATCCTTCTCTCACTTGATATGTTGTTGTTGTGCTTTCATCTGTAGTTGATGTATAATCTTGGCACTACTAGAATTTTGGTGAATGCTTATTATTACTCTTTGTCACTGTTCATTGGTCACTTGGTGTAATTGGTCACTTGCATGCAGCCAGTTATGCTCTTGATGTTCTATTCTAGTCTAGTTTGGTGCTACTGACATGGTTGCCAGTGTAATGCTAACGCATTGTAGCTTGGTGAAGATACACAACACTTAAGATGGTGTTTGCAATGCAATGGTAGCTATTGAACTTTATTTTATTGTGTTATTTGATGATCTACACTTTGAATCTTTTGTATTCTGTTGTGAACTCTGAGGCTAGAAATTGTCAAGAGTATATTTTAGCTTAGGAGCACTTTGATTGTAACTCTTGAAGTTGTGAATGAAAATTTTCACATGCCTTTCAAAAAAGAATAACTATCTACCACTTCACATATGATAGTCCTGATATTATGTTACGTATATAGTATGCTAATAACGAACTAATGTTTGATTATTAGTCTAGATATCTCAGTTGTCGTGGCAGTTGTGTGAAATGTATAACACATTATTATGATAGACTACCACAGTCATTCGATCATTCACTTTTATCTGTCTTATTGAGCGGTGGTGGCTTACTACACTTGCCTTTTGTTTATCAGATTTTGTGCTCAATATTATGTCTATCGATTTCTATATGCTTACTGGGATTAAGAAATGGGGTCTAGATAGAATGTCATTTCAATTTGACTCTTGTTACGAGTAGTGGCTGAACTAAAGGTGGACCAGTGAGGACCATGGCTCCCCCAAGGTTTCAAGTTTTACCAGAAAATCAAATGCAAATAATTTAGGAATACACCTATTAATAATAAATCTCTTAAGTGGTATATATTATGTTTCCATAGAAATATATGCAACGTTAGAATATGCAGTTCACTTTTAGAATATATATCCAGTTCACTTAAAAAGGTGTGTGTGTGTGTATATATATATATATATCCAGTTCACTTAAAAAGGTGTGTGTGTGTGTGTGTATATATATATCCAGTTCACTTAAAAAGGTGTATCCCTAAACATAATATATATATCCAGATCACTTAAAAAGCTGTATTCCCAAGATTTATTATTAAAATGTGTATTCTAAACATAATATATGTCCAGTTCACTTTTAGAATATATTCATATATTAAATTAAGATATTTTTCTTAAACTAATAACTGTGTAATTATTTTAAGATAAATAACTATGCCTAATGACCAAATGCAATCGCTACATTTATACGTCTTATTATAGTGCTTCCATTGTCTACAACAACAATAAAACATGCATTTTCAGCAACGAAAATGGTCAAAACAGACTTTGTAACAAGAAGAATGATAATTTTCTTGGCGATTGCTTTTCAGTTTACATAGAAATATAAGATGTTATGTTTATAAGCAATGTATCTATCATCGATGATTTTTATGCTATAAAGGATCGTAGAACACAACTTTAATTGTTTAAAAGTTGCTACTTTTGGTCTATAAATGTAATGAATGCTTAATTTTTTGTTTGATATATGAAGAATTTTTTATATTTAATCAAGCAAATATTTATTTGTTTATATGTTTTAATTACTGGCTACGCCCCTGGTTACGAGACTCTTGATATGTGCACTATATATATCTACCATATTTCAGGAGGATAGCTATTTATCATAAAAGATAAAGATTGCCAACATAGTGTGGTACAATGGAAAGATATGCTACTGTCTAATAAGAGGTCAGTACTTCGAGTATATATGTTTTCTTTTTCTTTTTTGAAATAAGAAACTGTGGCATTCTTAAAAAAAGAAGAAAAAAATCTACACAACAAAATGAAGAGTTTTGTATGATAAATGACTACTTGTTTCCCATGCAAACATGTTTAGACGATAAATGAGATATCAACTACCCACATCTATTTATTTCCATCATACTTGTTTATTTTTTAACACTTTAATAATAAAGAGGCTAAAAACATTAATGCTAAAATAAAAAAAATCATTAATTTCTTTTGGTTTATCGATCATTAGCCAATAAGATAATTATAAAATCTAACACAACAAAATGGAGAGGTTTGTATGACAAATGACTACTTGTTTCCCATGCAAACATATTTAGACGATAAATGAGACATCAGCTACCCACAGCTATTTGTTTCCATCCTACTTGTTTATTTTTTAACACATTAATAATAAAGAAGATAAAAAGCATTAATAAAAAAATAAAAAAATTCATTAATGTCTTTTGGTTTATCGATCGTTAGCCAATAGGATAATTATGGGATATCCAGCCGTATCTATGGATATGGATACCCAATTTCTAAAAATGATTTCAATGCGGGTACGAGTATGACACTATCCTATCCACTGACAATCCTAATTCATTTATCACATTCCAGTTCAAACTGCAAATGCACTTCCATATTCCTTCAGTAATGTTCTTTACTACTACTATGCACATGATCCGCAAAACATCCCATTCTGGAAACCCTCTTCTCCTCTGGTATTATGGGATTTCCTTCATGTGACCATACCCACATGATTCTCAGCATGATCAACGTGGCATAGTCATTGTAGTTTACATCTAGATCTAGGTTTTCATCGATGAGAGCAGCTGATTCCATTGGCTGCTTTTAATCCCTGTTAGATTCTACGTGTGTCCTGACAACTTCGAAGGATGAATACCATGATCATTACTGACATGGTTAAGTTCTATAAATCGTGTGCCTAGCACCTGTTTGCTCTCTACTCGGTAAACTACTAGACTTGCCAGCTGAAATTTTATTCTACCTCTTTATTATTGATCACTTAATTATTTGAGGATTGGTTTTTGATAGTATAACAGTTGTGGAGTATAAGAAGATGGTTTATCTCTGAAACAACTTGGTTGCTGAAATTATCAAAAATTCTACCATGACAAAAAAAGTTGTTATCAAAAAATACACCAGAGACAAAAAAATAGGAGGCCCACCCTTTAAATTACACAAATACCCCCCTGAATTCAATGCTTACCCCCCTTAAATAGGAGCACCACACTAATTTTATTTATACCAATTCTACTAATTATACTGTTAGATTATACTATTAGATTATTCAGTTATTTTATATTTTATAATCAATGTTCATTATGTTTAGTGTTTTACTCTCATTGTTCTCTGTATACTGCCATAGGATTTTGATTGGATCTTGGTAATCTTTATTTTTATAATGGATAAATTTGGTGAACAGAGGTATGATTTTTGCGGGAATTTTTTATAGTTAGTTTTTAATTTTATTTCATATAACGATAAATTATTGATTTTTCTTCATAGGAATGAAGAATCTTATATGGTTGCTTCCGATTTTAACAACCATACTTTTACTTTACACCATAAGAAAAAGTAGAATAAACATCACAGTTTTAACATCGCTTGCAAATTCAGCCGATGTCAAAGATATTTTTAACATCGTCAATATTAAAATTGATGTTGTTGGTTTCTAAGACATTTTTTTTATTGAACGACTGATGTCTTAAATACACCTCTAAAAAATTAAACTTATAGGCCATACCAAAGATCTTGGCTATTACATCACTTATTAAAAAAGTTGTTGTCTATTATATCACTTGTTAAATGTATTATTGTTAATGATTAATAATTAGTAAATTATAGTTAATATGTATTAATTATATTTTATAGTTAATTTTTTTTAGTAAATTATAGTTAACATTTTTTAGTAATTATAGTTAATATTAAAATTAGTAAATTATAGTTAATATTTTTTAGTAATTATAGTTAATATTTATTAATTATAATTAATATTTACTAATTATATTATAATTAGTAAATTATAATTAATTTTTTTAGTAATTATAGTTGATATTTATTAATTGTAGTTAATATTATAATTAGTAAATTATATTTAATATTTTTAGTAATTATAGTTAATATTTATTGATTATATTTTATAGTAAAATTATATCTTACATTAATAAATAAATTGATATGTGATTTAACATCAGTTTCTATGCATCATTTACATCAGTTTCACGTGTGATGTTAAAGGTCTCATAATGCTTTTCTTGTCAATCCGCACCACCCATAATTTCCTATATCTAGCTGTTGATCACTTCTATTAATCCGCAACCATCAAAACCCTCCAATCAGCCTCTTCCATGTCATCAGCAATTTCCATCTTCACATTTCAGCACTCCTGCATCACTTTTCACCCCTTCGCGTTTTATTTCCTCATGGGTAAATTCTATTTAAACCTATAAACTCGCTGAGTATATGAAATTTAAAAAAAAGAGTAAAATCCAGCTTTTTGTTGAGCTTACCTGTGCATAATTAAAAAAAAGGACAATTTGTCCTCCCACATAGGAATCCTACGTGGCGCCCTAAAGGCACCTCGTAGAGCAAGTACATGGTGCATTTAGGATACCATGTAGTGTCCCTACGTGGTGCCTTCATGGTACCACGTAGTGGTCCTATGTGGTGCCCTAAAGACACCACGTAGTTGCCCTACGAGGTGTGCTGAGAAATAAAAAAATACTATCGAGTAGGGGCAGTTTTGTCATAATTTTTTTTTTACAAAAACATGGGTATACTCAGCAAGTTTATGGGTTTAAATAGAATTTGCCTTCCTCTTGATACCCAAATCGAGATTCAGCCCTCAAAAATCTCCAAGTCGAAATACTGCCAACAATCACCACCTTTGCTCCTCCAAATCACCGCAACCACCACCGCATGCTGTCAAACCCAACCGAATCCGCTTAGCCTTCAACCATCGTCCGCCTGTCCGAAGATGCCAGAACCGTCCTCATTTTCTCCAAAGCTTTTCCGCTTCATCTCTGTTTAACTTCATCTAACTGCAAAGGGGAGGACAGGTAAGCCTTTCTATGGTTATTGATTATCATTCGTGGATCTATTCAAGCAAACTGCAGTTAAAATATCCATTACATTCCAGGAATTTAGATACTAATAGCATTTTGCTATCAGTATTTAAACCCTTTACATTTACTTGAGAATATTGGTATGCTTCAATCTATATCTACTCTTTCTTTATGGGGAAATCGACTCACTGGTTCTGTTCCAAAGTCAGTTGGTGAGCTCAAGAACTTGGAATGTTTGTCTCGTTCCTTTAATAAGCTCTCTAGCTCATTACCTTATGAGTTAGGTAATCTGGAGAAGCTACTACTGTTTAAAAATAAGCTACAACTATTTTTCAACAGTCTGTTACAGTAATTTTTTCTCTATATTTATTAATAATTAGCTTGTATTAATAGTTCTCATTATCAAAATTTGATTTATGTACCTGGTAGACGGCAGGAAGCTGATGTTATTTATTGATACATGTTGAATTATATGGTATCAACATGTGTGTGCTTTACTAGCTCTTGACTGAATTATATGGTATCAACATGTCATCCTGTTGCTTAGCTTATGCATCAACCACGTAAGTTAGTACATAACAACTTAGATCTGTAGACCATACTTAATTGCCTTATGATACAACTACAAACATTTGAAGCATCACAGAAACGAGTCAACAAATTTCATTATTTTACTAGGGTCATCCAATATAAACATTCAAATTTGTTTTGTTTCCTGAAATGTTTTCAAAAACCGCATTTATCTTCCTTTTTAACAAGCAATCCACTAATGCATATTAAATTGTGTATTTTTAGACCCTAGCTTCTACTTAGTATGCTAACAAAAGGAGAAGTAAAGGACTGGTGTTGTGCTGAAACATCTTAAAATGGGTAACATCCAATTCCATATGACTTGTATTGTAATTTTGTACTTATGTGTAGGTATTCTACTCTTTATTATTGTATCAACATGCAAAGTGTAACATATTTACCAAATTCGAATTGCAGTTGTGCTCGAGGGGGTCCCAAGCGACAAGAATTACTTGATAGAGTTGGACATTTCGAGGTGATCCTCCCCGATCGCCGCCAGAAGCTGCGAACACCGTGTCATCCGCCGTCGTGTGCTGCTGCCTCGGCTTCCGTGAAACTTGGATAGGCCGGAAACCGCTCCTTCTTCCCTTCTGCCGTCACCGGTGGTGAGTTAACCTCACGATTAAATTTATTTTCAGTTTACTACTTCGTCTCATATTAAATATAAATTAATTGCATGACTTTCATTTAGGTTTATTATGTAATGGGTAATTTGTTTCTTGACAACACCTAAATGGGTTCATTGCCTCTCCTTTGCTTGTCACTGCATGCTCCTTGTGGTATGTGTGTTCAAGATGCTCTAGGTACTTGGAACCATATATATTTTTATATATATCTTGCACCATATCTTATTTAGGCTTGAACGTTAATTGTTTCAATGTATTTACCTACATATTTTGACCACTATGTACGATTCCACCGTGCTTTCCTTGCTGCATTGGCCACTGAGCTGGAGCACAAGCTAGTCAATGAAAATCAAGATCAAGTCAGCTAGAGTGATGAGTGTTATAGCGAGATGGCAATGTGAAACTGATTGTGTAATGTATTGAATTGTGTACGAGAAATGTGAATGTTAAATAGTTGGAGTTAGAAATTTGTGCTACTTCATATGCTGAAATAAAATATTTAATTAAATAAAAATATTGTTTGAATATTAAATTTTGTGCAATAGTATTTCATTTAATAAATATATGTTTCTGTATATGAGATGAGAAAACAACATAAATAAGCCATTGTGGACATCAGTATAAAAGTCATCATAGACATCACTCAAAAGCTGATATGGTAAAATACTTATTACAACAGTTAATTAATTATTTTATGATGTCTTAATGCTTCTTTGACATCGTCTTTTAACTGATGTAAAAAATGGGTGTTTAGACATCATCGACATCAACATCTCTCAAGAAAAATGGAGACATTGTTTTTTAGCCGATGTCTATATGCAGTTTTCTTAGAGTGTTAAGAGTTACTTTAAATTCTTCGATCTTAAATTTTAGAGATAAGATTTGTGAAGTGTGTGAAAAGCTCACTTCTTTATCTTTTGATCTCTATTATGTTAAAGATCCTAATACTATATTTATTAAAATGGATAGTGATTTGCAAGCTATTTTGTGTTTAACCATTTATAGAAAAGAAGATTGTTTGGCATTATTCGTGAAACTGAATAAAGTTGGTCGTATAAATTTTATTGCGAATAATAGCATATCTTGCTTTGATAGTAGATCTACTGATAATGATCATAGTACGACTAACAATATTAATTCTTTTGAAAAAAAATTGAATGAATTATTGAAAAAGGTTCTAGTTTATTTTTTTTGTCAGAGTTGGACAAAAATTTGATTCTTCATTTGACTTTCGAAGAACTATTTGTGACGGCCCGCCCTGCACTAGCCGGCATTTCCCTCGAAAGTGCGCTGTACACATGCCCGACTAGCACAGAACGGTCGCCAAAGAAAGGAAAGAAGAAGATGAACTAATCAAGAACCTGTAAAATGTCTCACAGTGCATGGAACAAAATATAATAATAGCATAATCTTGACATAAAACAAGCGAGATAATGCATAAGCTGAAAACTAAACCAACATAGCAGCGGAAATCCAAATACAGCTTATTACAACTTTCCAAATTTACTGTCTCTAAAACAAAAGAAAGCTAAAGTAGAAGATGCACTACTAATGCCCAAGCAGTGATCTTCAACAACACAGGGAGAATACTATTTGTATCATACGTGAAAGCCTCCTGCACGTCTCCGGATCAGCTACTCGTGCATACCCAGCTAACCTGTCCTCTAGTCTGCTCGTGAGAGCACCCAGAGTAATAAGAAGAGACATAAAACTCTGGGTTAGACAAAAAGTCTGGTATGAGCGATAAGCAGCTAAACAGAACAACAACAGGTATACTACACCATACCGGAACCTGGACCTGCAACCAAAGAGTTAGCACTACATACCGTACAATACTCTAAGGTGCCATAACAAATAGTGTAAAGAATACGGAGGTGGGGTGTGCATGTCATAATGATGACAAACAAATCAAGCATAATAACCATCCTCACATCTCTCACTCAGTGCGTAAAGTATACGATGTCCACCACTGTCAATCACTAGACCCATCGAAGTAGTAACGGAGTTCGACTTGTACAAATACTGCTACTACCAAGCTTACCACATGGAGTCATGACCAAATCTTTACAAATGACCCCACTTCATTGGTCTATAGCCCTTTAGTCGTACCTAGGCCACAGTGGCCCTGAATCCGTTCACGTACCTCCCATACATAGTGATCCAAAGTTATAGACATCGACAGCCCCTTGGCGCACGTCCCGCAGCAAAGCCCAACTCATGAAGTCGATTCGTTGGTTCCCAACTGGATCCTGAGTTTTACTTCCCATTTGGACTTCCTTTGCATCTCGGGTTTTGGTCAAATTGGAGTTGGTCTTCAAAAGAGTCGCCGCGTGATAGTAGAAACATTTGGTCATTCGGTTCTGTTCGGTGTATGGGGTCCTTCATGCCACATCGGTTCGGTTATTGCTCCATCGGTTCGGTTCGGTGCTCCCCTCCTAACTCGGTTCGGTTCGATGTACCCTTCTAGCTCGGTTCGGTTCGGATGCTCTGAAGTGGTTCGGTTCGGGTGTGCCATGCTCCATTCGATTCGGTTCGTCCCTCCTGCTCCAGCTTTCCTTCTCCGATCCGATCCCACTTGCTTGCCTGCTCCGATCTGATCCCGCTCCCTAGCTCCGATCCGATCCTCTGTCCAACTCCAACTCTAAGTAATGGCCTTCCTTCTTGCCAAACTTTCTTTGTGCCAGACTTCAGTTTGGTTCGGATTCCTTGCCCAGCTCTCCTATCCGATCTGAGCCCCTAACCCGATCCGATCCGAAACCC
This sequence comes from Allium sativum, assembly GCA_030737875.1. Classification (NCBI taxonomy): domain Eukaryota; kingdom Viridiplantae; phylum Streptophyta; class Magnoliopsida; order Asparagales; family Amaryllidaceae; genus Allium; species Allium sativum. The sequence continues at coordinate 151,793,500 of CM060927.1, read as the reverse complement.
TGCACAACTTTCTTCAACTTTTTCCAGTGACTTGTTTACGCCATTCGACGATGTTTTCGACCAATCTAACTTTTCTAAACAACCATAAATCATTCCAAATAGTCATAGCAACAAATAGAAGTGACCTCAAACACCAAAACAAAAATCTTAACTTGTGAAATGGATCAAATATACCCAAAATCCCATATTTTCCCTTAAGCATGTTTAGGCAAAACTAGTGATATGATTAGCAAAACTTAATCAAATTAAACCAAATTTCTAACAGAGGTCTAAAACATTATTTTAGAATTTATAAATATTTTTCCAGAATTTATTAGTGTATAAATTCGCTAATCTTCACTAATTACCCTTAATTAACTGTAATTAGTGTCAAAACAATGCTAATCACTCACCTTGGCCACAAATAAAATTTTCAGAACTGAAATCTCGCTGATTTGGGCGAATACTGATGTCTAACAATAGCTCTAATGCTGATTTGGTGTAGATCTTCCTTGATTTGATGTAGACTAAGCCAAAACTTGATTAGAAAGTGATTAGAAGTTGATTTGGGTGTTGGAGGCCATTGTTAGGGCTTCAAGAATAAAAGTGGTGGCTGAAAAATGAAGATAAGAACGTTCTCTAACTGATTTTAGCCTCCTCATAAACCTAATCCCGAAATTCCCCATTGGGCCTAACTGGTAATCACCCGGTTAAGCCCAATTAAGCTGTTTTTCACTATCTGAAACTTATTTTAGCCATATCTCCCAAACAGTGAGTCCGTTTGGCTAATGTGACCACTCTACGGAATTGTAAACCATCATCCAGAGCCAATGAAAGTGGTTTCAGGTCAAAATTCCTTTCCAATCAAAAGTTATGGCCAAAACAATACTAACTAGGGGCAAAATGGTCATTTAAAAATTGGGAAAAATCATGAACATGGGAAATGGCCCCAATAGTCGTCTCCCAAAGTTACATGACCATACGACTTCGTATGTGAAAGAAATAAATGTTCTATGATCCTGCGATGCGTAGAATGCGGGTTGTTACATTCTTCCCCCCTTAAGAAATTTCGTCCCCGAAATTCCTTAACCCATAACATACAAAAGATCCCGCATGCCTACCAATCATATACAACAATCAACCATGCAAAACAAACAAAGCAAACCTATCCTAGCATGCGGAAAGACTAAATCGAAATTGAAATCTTACCAGGCGAAGAGTTCTGAATACGTCTTCCTAATGCTCTTCTCTGTCTCCCAAGTATAGTCATTCCCATTCTCGCCCCACTGAACTTTGACTAGATTCACCGCTTTCCTCCGAAGTTGCTTCGTATCGTTCCCAACAATATGCATAGGCTTGCGGTTCCCAACCGCCTCGGGTTCAACTTCGATATCATCCAACTGATCAGGTGAAATAGTCACATCTGGGTCGTGCTCGAACTTTCTTAACTGGGAAACATGAAATACATTGTGAACTCCTTCCATCTTCTCTGGTAATTCAACTTTGTACGCCAAATTCCCAATTTTCTCAAGAACTGGGAATGGACCAACAAATCTTGGTGCTAACTTGCCTCTCCTGCCAAATCGTGTCACGCTCTTCAACGGAGAAATCTTGACAAACACCATGTCACCAATGGAGAATTTTAAGTCTCTTCTCCTCTTATCAGCATAACTTTTCTGCCTATCTTGGGCAGCCTTCATTCGTTGTTGAATGATCTTAATCTTGTCCGAGGTTTCTCTTACCACATCTGGTCCAAGCATAAACTTCTCACCGTTCTCTATCCAACATGATGGTGAGTTGCACGGTCTTCCATACAAAGCTTCATATGGAGCCATACCGATACTGGATTGGTAGCTATTATTATATGCAAACTCTACTAGATGCAAATGGTCATCCCATGATCCACCAAAATCCAATATACAAGCTCTCAAGAGATCTTCCAATATACGATTCACCCTCTCTGTCTGACCGTCGGTTTGAGGATGATACGCGGTACTGAGATATAATTCTGACCCTAGAGCCTCTTGTAAGCTCTTCCAAAACCCACTAGTAAACAACGGGTCTCGGTCACTCACAATGCTTTTAGGTACTCCATGAAATCTCACTACCCACTTCATATACAGTTCTGCTAACTTAGCTGCCGTTCTGGTCGATTTGACTGGTATAAATCTTGCACTCTTAGTCAATCAGTCCACAATCACCCAAATGCTATCATAGCCCGATCTAGTCCTTGGTAGCCCATCAATGAAATCCATTGACACTTGTTCCCATTTCCATTCTGGAATTTCTAATGGTTGTAACAAACCACTAGGCTTCTTTTGCTCGGCTTTAACTAGCTGGCAATTCATGCATTTGGATATAAACTTCCCAACGTCTCTTTTCATCCCTTCCCAGTAGTAAGTCTGCTTCATGTCTCGATACATCTTATCACCACCGCGGTGTATAGTCAGTTTTGAGTGATGACATTCCCTAAGCACTTCATCTCTCAAACCATTCGCGTTGGGTACAACTAGCCTTCCATTCTTTCAAAGCCATCTTTCTCGATCAAGCCCATACAAATTCATCTCCTCACCGTCGATATTCATCTCTAACTTGGAGATGATTTCCAATAGATTAGGATCGTCCCTCTGACTGGAACCAATCCGCTCTATCAAAGTGGGTCTGATCGCCAAACTAGCTAGAATTTCTGGATCCAATTCGCACTTTGGTCTGAAATCAAACCCTGCGATATACTGCAGTTGCTTCCATTCAAGAAACATAGCTCCTAAACTGGCATGTCTCCTACTCAAGGCATCGGCTACCGCAATTCCTTTCCCAGGTGTATATGCGATATCAAAATCATACGAAGCCAAGAACTCTAACCATCTCTGCTGACGGAGATTCAGATCTTTCTGAGAGAAGAGACACTTTAACGATTTATGATCGGTAAACAACTCAAATCTCTCTCCCAAGAGATAATGTCTCCACATCTTCAGCGCAAACACGATTGCTGCTAGTTCCAAATCATGGGTAGTGTACCTTTTCTCATGTGGCTTTAGTTGCCGACTAGCATAAGCTACAACCCTACCTCCTTGCATCAATACAGCACCTAGTCCGGTACCACAAGCATCCGTGTATACCGTCATCTCTTCATTCCCTTTAGGAATGACTAACACTGGTGCACGCGACAACTTTTCTTTTAGACTCTTGAATGCATTCTCACACACTCCGTCCCAGACGAAGGCTTGATTCTTCTTAGTCAACTGAGTCAACAGTGCTGCTGTCTTGGAGAAGTCCTGGATAAACTTACGATAATATCCAGCTAACCCCAAGAAACTTCTTACGTCCGTTGCATTCTTGGGCGTAGGCCAATCCTGTACCGTAGCCACCTTCGCAGGGTCCACGGCAATACCATTCTCTGAAACAACATGGCCCAAGAATCTCACTTCTCTCCTCCAGAAGTGACACTTAGAATTTTTTTCTTTCAATTGGTGTTTTCTCAACACCTCCATCACTATTCTTAAATGTTCCTTGTGTTCTTCCTCTATCCTTGAATAGACCAAAATATCATCCATGAACACAAGGACAAACTTATTCAACTGATCTCTGAATACCCTATTCATAAGATTCACAAAATATGCTGGGGCATTGGTCAGCCTGAATGGCATGACCAACCACTCATAAAATCCAGACGGCGTCCGAAATTCCATTTTAGCTATACTCTCAGCTTCCACTCTAAGATGATAAAAACCTGTCGCGAGATCCAACTGAGAGAATACTCTCGCACCACTCAACTGATCAAACAAATCATCTATCCGCGGTAGAGGATACTTGTTCTTCCTCGTCACTTTATTCAATTCGCGGTAGTCTACACACAATCGAAGGGAACCGTCCGCCTTGGTAGCAAACACAACTGGTGCTCCCCATTCAGAAACACTCCTCCTGATAAATCCCTTCTTCAAAAGATCGCTGACTTACACCTCGATCTCTCGCTTCTCCCTTGGTGCCATACGATGAAGTGGCATCACTATAGGTCTGGCATCTTTCACCAAATCAATACGGAACTCAATCTCTCGGTGTGGTGGAAGCCCGATCACTTCCTCAAAGACATCCGGATACTGGCCAACCACGGGCAAACCTGACAACTCACTATGCGGAATGTCGAGGGAATATTGAAAACTAGCCATTACCCCATCACCGGGTAGACCACCAAACACTACCCTCCGCCCATCATCCGCTCTAGCTGTCACCAAAAAGCCCTCACAGTCCACTACCACCCCGTATCTTTGGAGCCAATCGACTCCCAAAATAGTGCTAAACCCAGTAAAGCCCAAAACAAAGCAATCACAAACAAACATGCATCCATGACTTGATAAGACCACATTATGACAAATCATGTTAAGGTTAGTCGAACCACCAATCGGGTTCGTCACTAGTAAAGGTCTATCAACAATCTCGGGCTCCAATCCCAACCTATCTACCAGGTCACTAGATATGAAAGAACTGGAAGCTCCGGTATCAAACAAAACTCTAACAGGAACATCATAAACAGAAAACATACCTTGAATAACGACAATCTTTCCCTTCTCCGCCGCAGTTGGGGCATTCGATGAAGAAGGAATAGCATTTAGGGCATATGCTTTCACTATCTGCTTTTCTTTAGGGGGTTGCAGACACTTGTCCTTGTGATGTCCCACTTGGCCACAGTTGAAGCACTTCCTTTCCGCTGGCTTGGCCCGACAATTACTAGCATAATGGCCCTTCTTACCACAGCTGAAGCACTCAACATCTTTCTTATCCTTTTTCTTCTAGCCATCCTTAGTCTGACTCTGCTTTCTCTTATTCTGAGAACCATTCTTGCCTCCACCGGTTGCTTGCGGCTTTGGCTCCTCTGCAGATGCAACCTCAGTCTTCGACTTAGGGTAAAGACTTTCTGATCTTAAAGCTTTCCCCACAATCGACTCAAACGTCTCATCGATGTGGTTAATAAGCCTTTCCCTCAAGTACTGATCCAAGCCAGTTATGAACTTCTCGTTCTTCTTCTCGGCAGTATCAATAAGAGATAACCCATACTTTGACAAATTGTCGAATTCAGCAATATACTCCGAGATAGCTCTGCCATTCTGCTTGAGTTCCAAGAATCTCTTAAACAACACTGACTTCTGAGCAGCTGGAATGAACTTCTCGCTAAAGCGAACATTAAACTGATCCCAAGTAATCTGATCTTCGGGAGTAGCCGCCTTTATAGCATTCCACCAATTCATGGTCCGCCCTTGCAGCTGACGGGACGCTAGCTTTCTCTTTATCGCATCCTCGATACCCAAATCCTCGAAGATACATTCGCAACTATCCAACCAATCCTGAACATCCGTAGCCGACTCCGTTCCGTGGAACGACTTCCCACCAAGACTAGTATAATCCTTATTCAGCTTGGCGAAGTCAGCCCTAGGCGCCTGCACTATGGGACCACCACCATTACCACCATTGGGAGCTGCCCTCTGCACATCCCTAAGCTTCTCCCTCATGAGGTCAGTAAACATCGTCCTCATGTCAGCAGCATTCCCATTATTGGCTCCCCTACCGGCACCTCTCACGTATCGTCTCATCGTTCAATCTGTAAAGATAAAACGATTAACCATCTCCATAGTGGTGCTAGTGCAGTGCGACTTTATCCTTAGCTATACTAATAGTATATATATAGCTTTTGAAAACCAAAATAATCACAAATACGCGCTCTCATATACGTATACTATCTCTCCTAATGACTTCCCTAGGTTAACTACGCAACCTAGAGCTCTGATACCAAATGTGACGGCCCTCCCTGCACCAGCCGGCATTTCCCTCGAAAGTGCGTTGTACACATGCCCGACTAGCACAGAACGGTCGCCAAAGAAAGGAAAGAAGAAGATGAACTATTCAAGAACCCGTAAAATGTCTCACAGCGCATGGAACAAAATATAATAATAGCATAATCTTGACATAAAACAGTCGAGACAGTGCATAAGCTGAAAACTAAACCAACATAGCAGCGGAAATCCAAATACAGCTTATTACAACTTTCCTAATTTACTGTCTCTAAAACAAAAGAAAGCTAAAGTAGAAGATGCACTACTAATGCCCAAGCAGTGATCTTCAACAACACAGGGAGAATAGTATATGTATCATACGTGAAAGCCTCCTGCTCGTCTCCGGATCAGCTACTCGTGCATACCCAGCTAACATGTCTCTAGTCTGCTCGTGAGAGCACCCAGAGTAATAAGAAGAGACATAAAACTCTGGGTCAGACAAAAAGTCTGGTATGAGCGATAAGCAGCTAAACAGAACAATAACAGGTATACTAAACCATACCTGAACCTGGACCTGCAACCAAAGAGTTAGCACTACATACCGTACAATACTCTAAGGTGCCATAACAAATAATGTAAAGAATACGGGGGTGGGGTGTGCATGTCATAATGATGGCAAACAAATCAAGCATAGCAACCATCCTCACATCTTTCACTCAGTGCGTAAAGCATATGATGTCCACCAATTGTCAATCACTAGACCCATCGAAGTAGTGACGGAGTTCGACTTGTACAACTACTGCTACTACCAAGCTTGCCACATGGAGTCATGACCAAATCTTTACAGATGACCCCAGTTCATTGGTCTATAGCCATTTAGTCGTACCTAGGCCACTGCGGCCCTGAATCCGTCCATGTACCTCCCATACATAGTGATCCAAAGTCATAGACATCGACAGCCCCTTGGCACACGTCCCACAGCAAAGCCCATCTCATGAAGTCGACTCGTTGGTTCCCAACTGGATCCTGAGTTCTACTTCCCATTTGGACTTCCTTTGCATCTCAGGTTTTGGTCAAATTGGAGTTGGTCTTCAAAAGAGTCGTCGCGTGGTAGTAGAAACATTTGGTCATTCGGTTTGGTTCGGTGTATGGGGTCCTTCATGCCACATCGGTTCGGTTCTTGCTCCATCGGTTCGGTTCGGTGATCCCCTCCTAGCTCGGTTCGGTTCGATGTACCCTTCTAGCTCGGTTCGGTTCAGATGCTATGAAGTGGTTCGGTTCGGGTGTGCCATGCTCCATTCGATTCGGTTCGTCCCTCTTGCTCCAGCTTGCCTGCTCCGATCTGATCCCGCTTGCTTGCCTGCTCCGATCCGATCCCGCTCCCTAGCTCCGATCTGATCCTCTATCCAACTCCAACTCTAAGCAATGGCCTTCCTTCTTGCCAAACTTCCTTTGTGCCAGACTTCAGTTCGGTTCGGATTCCTTGCCCAGCTCTCCTATCCGATCTGAGCCACTAACCAGATCCGATCCGAAACCTTACACAACTTTCCGCAACTTTTTCCAGTGACTTGTTTACGCCTTCGATGACGTTTTCGACCAATCTAACTTTTCTAAACAACCACAAATCATTCCAAACAGTCATAGCAACAAATAGAAGTGACCTCAAACACCAAAACAAAAATCTTAACATGTGAAATGGATCAAACATACCCAAAATCTCATATTTTCCCTTAAGCATGTTTAGGCAAAACTAATGATATGATTAGCAAAACTTAATCAAATTAAACCAAATTTCTAACAGAGGTCTAAAACATTATTTTAGAATTTATAAATATTTTTCCGGAATTTATTAGTGTATAAATTCGCTAATCTTCACTAATTACCTTTAATTAACTGTAATTAGTGTCAAAACAATGCTAATCACTCACCTTGGCCACAAATAAAATTTTCAGAACTGAAATCTCGCTGATTTGGGCGAATACTGATGTCTAACAGCAGCTCTAATGCTGATTTGGTGTAGATCTTCCTTGATTTGACGTAGATTAAGCCAAAACTTGATTAGAAAGTGATTAGAAGTTGATTTGGGTGTTGGAGGCCATTGTTAGGGCTTCAAGAATAAAAGTGGCGGCTGAAAAATGAATATAAGATCATTCTCTAACTGATTTCAGCCTCCTCATAACCCTAATCCCGAAATTCCCCATTGGGCCTAGCTGTTAATCACCCGGTTAAGCCCAATTAAGCTGTTTTTCACTATCTGAAACTTGTTTCAGCCATATCTCCCAAACGGTGAGTCTGTTTGGCTAATGTGACCACTCTACGGAATTGTAAACCATCATCCGGAGCCAATGGAATTGGTTTCAGGTCAAAATTCCTTTTCAATCAAAAGTTATGGCCAAAACAGTATCAACTAGGGGCAAAATGGTCATTTAAAAATCGGGAAAAATCATAAACATGGGAAATGGCCCCAATAGTCGTCTCCCAAAGTTACATGACCATACAACTTCATATGTGAAAGAAATAAATGTTCTACGAACCTGCGATGCGTAGAATGCAGGTTGTTATACTATTGTTGGATATTTGTGTTAATAATCGGTTTAAGCCTAAATTTGTAAAGAATTGCAAAGAGCGTATTACAGTTAGGTGTCATGCTGATAATTGTTCTTTGAAAATTCATTCATCTTTCAAATTGGATCAATTTTTTATTAAGAATTTTTTAGTCTAATCATATATGTGGTGGTGGTTTTCGATCTATAAAAAGTCTATTAATTAATAGTGATCTTATTAAGACATTAATTTTAGACCAAGTGCGAAATGAGCTATGTAAGAAAATCGAAAATATTATAGCAAGCTTTAAAAGGGATTACAATATTGGATTAACTTGTTGTTATGCTTGCATGGACAAAAAAATGGCTTTGAAAGAGATGCTTGGTAATGAAGAACAATCATATAATGATTTGGTTTCTATTTAAAGGCTATTAATAGAAGTAATCCTAGTAGTTATTCTGCTATTAATGTTGATGAGCGTACAAATCAATTTCAACGAGTATATATACCTTTTGAAGCTTTCATTTATGGATTTATCCATTGTTTCCCTATGATATTTCTTAATACCACTTTCTTATGAGGTAAAAGTGGTTGCTTGATGGCTGCTACAACAAAAAATGGAAAAAAGATATGAAATTATTTATTTAATGTTCAACTGTAGGACGAAAAAAGTTTATAATTATTACTATACTTTTAACTGTGCATATTTTCATTTTTAACAATTTATTTAATAGGATGACAAATTATATATAGCTTTAAACACTTGTTGTCATATGCTATCCATAAAATGCTTTAACCAGCATTCTCCTGGTAAAAATTTCAAATTCTAGACTTGTGCCACAATAAATGTTTGTATGCATCATCGTTTTGGCAAAGCACATCTATATTTTAGTTTTACTAAAACAATACCATGTTGTAAGACATTGTTATCTTTCCAGCTTTGATGCATACTACTAAATCTCCCTCAGTCATCCACTTTTCCAGTTTCACTGTACTACAGAAACCTGATTATGCCTTAAACTCACAGTATAAATGCGCATCTTATTATCAATTGACTTTTAAATAATGATGTTAACTATAGTTACTCTTAATTATATAAAAAAAACAAGTATTGTTGTTTTCGTTTTAAATTTCAAGCTCTTATAGAAGTTTATCTTTCCCTAATCTAGGCTGTTTGTATGACTAATTTTTTGTATGAATTGTTTTTCATAAATGAAGTAATACTTTGTAGAAGCATATTTTGTAAAACTAAATGATTGAATGAAGTTATATTTTAAAGTGATTGAATAATGGGCTATAATTGTTTGATTGTCAAACTGGAATAGTTTTTTTTATAAAAGTTTGATGTGTTGTATACTGAAGTTGGATTTTGAGGTGGTTTACTTCTAATTCTACTTGCATTGCATAGAACTAAATTTCTTTAAATTGTACGCCATTGATCCTGGCATTTGATTCGATTCCATTCAAAAGTTATGCCCTAAGCAAAAATAACAAGGGAAAAATGGTCACAAACAAAATTTGATAAAAATCATGGACATATCCCACATCCCCATGAACAAAATATCAAAAGATGAGAATGATCCAACCCTTGGTGAATCAAATCAAAATATTTTACAATCCTTCGATGTGTAAAATGCGGGTCGTTACAATTGCCGAGGCACAAGATACCGGAAGTGAAGGAATTCAATAACTTTCTTAGAGTAGAAATCCCTTGAACTTTGTCACTCGATATGATGTCGATGGGATGATTAAGGAGTTGGTTTTGAACACTCGACTCGAGCGGCAAGAGGAAGCAATGAATACTTTTCTCGCTCAAAATGAGGTTAGACTGGGAAGCTTTGGAAGGCTAACAGGCCAGATAGACACTATCGGGACAAGCACTATTGTTTCGTAGGTTGCGACTTCGGAATTGGGAGAAACCCTACAAATTCAACAGCAGGGCGACATCGATTCTCGAATTGGTGCCGTTCTCGCTACACTCGGGGGCAATACCTCTAATCCCGACGTCGCTCAAGCCCGTGATGCTTTGGTTGGTTAAGTTGTAGGTTCTGGCATTGGTAATGTGGCTCAAGCGTCTTTGCGCATAGGTTTGGATGGTAATGCTCCTACGGTTCTAGGAGAAACGATCGTGCAACATGAAGCTCCTTTGTTTGAGATTAAACCAGAAGTTCTTATCGCAAATCAACATGTTCCTAACATGACTTGAACACTAGGTGCACCAATGTCGGCTTGGATAACTTGAATCAGTTGCTCGCTTTTGGTAATGGATCTCAAATCGTGGATGTTATTCACCGATTTACTTGAGGCGGAGCTTCTTCTACGGATTTGGATTGTATTACTCGCAGCCCCTTCTCTTCAGATATCAGAAATTCGCAGAATCCACTGGACTTTAAATTGCCAATGTTGGAAGCTTGTGATGGTCGAAAGGACCTGACTTCTCACTTGATGCGCTATGTGCACCACATGGAGGTTCTTTCAGCTTTGGATAATTTCATGGCAAAGTGTTTTCCGTTTTACTTGATGGACATTGCTTCCATGTGGTTTCGGCAGTTGTAAAGGATTTGGTTCGTTCTTGGAGTTTTTTGGTTAGTAAGTTCGTCGAGCAGCTTAGAGTTCCCATCGCTCGTTCAAAGACGTTATGACTTTAACAGTGATCAAGCATAAGTCTAGTGATACTTTGCGTAAGTTGTTAAAAACATTTAACGCGGTGGTTACGTTTGTCGGTAGACCCAATCCGTCTATTGTTTTGATGGCAACGATCTCTAGTTTTTTTGGATAAGACTAACTTTAAGATCTCAATGCAACAGGACCCGTAGATAGATCTCGGTGAGTTTAACTATGAATCTTTCCTTCGTGAAGAGGATGCGAGAACTGATAAGACGGTTCTCGGGGCTAATTTGGTTAAGGGTAGAGCACCGCCCGACTCTAGTAAAGTGAAGGATTCTGGTAAGAGTAAACCTTCTTGGGGAATGATTGAAACATGGCTTAGAGGGAACCTAAATTCCTATCTTACTCGGAACTTACTCACACCCTCGAAGAAATTTACATGGAAGTTCATCCTAACGCACCTTTCGGAAAACTTCCCAGGTGGGAGTCAACTAAAAGAGAAAAGGATTCTGGTCAACATTGCTTGTTTCATGATCTCGACGGTCATAATACAAACAATTATCGACATTTTCGGGATATAGTTGAAGAGTGTGTCAGACGTAGTGAGCTAGCACGGTTAGTTCGGACTCGGCTGTGGTGCCCAAACAAGCAAAACCCCCTCATGCTACTAGGATAAGCCCAGGTCCAACGCCCGTGGTGGTGGCATTTTATTAATTAATCTTGGTTCTGGCTCCGGTGTATTGGATTCAAGCCTCCCACACATCAGTATCTCGTGGCTTGTGCTTTCCGGTTTTCTGGATATTTTGGCTCTTTGATTACTCAGCTTCTGGTACTTGTTGGTTCTATGAATTATGGTCTTGGCCTTTTGGTTTCTTGATCTTTAGTTTTCTTCGACTCTTTGGAATTTGGTATTCTAGATTTTTGACTCCTGCTAGCTCTCTGGTATTCTTTGGCTTCCTGGATGTGGTATCTAGGCTGTTGGTGCTTGGCATTTCCGGTTCTTGGTTTTCTGGCTTTTGGTTTTCCTGGTCTCTCTGTCTTATGGTTTGGCTTTAGCATCTTCTGGACTTTGGTTATTTGAGCTCCGGCCCCATGGTTCTGGCTTTCTGAGCCCCGTCCCATCGTTTTGGCTTTATAGATTTCAAACCTTGGGATGTATTCTTTTGGCTTTCTGGTTGGAGATGGCTGAATCGACCTACCCTATGTGAGCTGTTATTACCCCTAGGCATGGTCTTTGCTCAACAACACACCATCACCCACTGGTTATTAATAAAACCTAAACTTTTTGGCTCTTCTTTGTCATCTTTCCCCAACAAGGCCTCCTTTAACTTTTTTCTGGGTTTGGAGTTTGAATGGCTGCTTATCCATGTAACAGGAACTGGTGAGATCCTAGGCCTGCTTTTCACAAATTATAAACCGTTCAATATCCTTTACGAACGAATTTGAAATCAAAAACTGCCAAGTCCGCATACCCATGTACGAGAATAGCCGAGTCCCTAGGCATGCTCTTTACAGATGATAAACCTTTGAGTTTTCTTTTCGATTTTGTTAAAAAACCCTCCTCTTTTACAACTTTAAGAAAATTACTCCACTTTTGTCAGAGTATGAAACCTAGAATTGGATTGCGAACTCTAAGGACTCTGGTCCACCCTTTTGGACTTGGTTCGCCAAGTTCACACTCTGGCTGTTCTTGGTCGTCTTGCCTCGGCAAGGCCTCCTTGAACTCATCTGGCTATCATGGACGCCTTGTTAGCTCCTAGCAAGGTCGCCTTGATTTGTGGCAGGTAAGTTCTTTACTCTTTGACTTTGGGTTGTTCCGTCGATTCACGGTGAGCAACTCACCTGGTTAAAACTCGAATGGTCTTGTTGGTGACACAACAAGATCGCTCACTCTTGGCTTTGGATCGCCTTGTTATGATGATTCATCTGGTTACCAGGTTACGTAAATTGGACTTGTTGGTGACGCGACAAGATCATCCAATCATGGCTTTAGGTCTTTTTATGGGTTTCCTGTACGATGATCCATTTGGTTATTTGGTTATCTGGCTATCGGTAACTTTGGTTTTACAGATTTCGGGTTTCCTCGATTTCACGGCGATGGTTATTCTAGTTATTATGTCTTTCGGGACCTTGCGGTCCCATAGTTACTGTCTACTTTGGTCATTCTAGCTTTTGGGCCCCTTGATCCACTGGCATTGGTTATTCTGGTATTTAGGTTCTCGGACTCTTGTGGTCCCTCGCTATTCTGGTTACTTTGTTTATTCCGACTATCCGGTTATTTTGGCTATTTCCCATGGAACGATCCTGAGCGATCATCAACTTTCTTTGGATTGCAGGCTTTGGTTTGTGGTTAATACGATCCGGTGCAATCACGGATTTCTGGTTGGTACGGTCTAGCAAGATCGCGACTTTCATGTTTTTTTTCGCTTTCTTGGTTTTTGGTTTTATGGTTAATACGATCCAGTGTGATCATGGCTTTTCGGCTTTTTGTTTATTAGAATTCCCTTCGGACTTCTCCTAGATTTGTTTTACGGATTCTTGGATTTCCGGTTTACTCGCAAAACACATCTTCCTTTAATCGAGAAAGATATGTTTTTGGGGGGGGGGGCAAAGCATTGACGTGCTTTTTGGCAAAAAGCAGTCGCACGTCAGGTTTATGGTTAGCGACGGGCTCGAGACTCGAGTATGTTCATCAAAAAACACAAAACTATTTTGTTGATGTCGCAAAGTTTTTGGAAAAATTTGGAAATATCGCCGATTCTCTGGGCGTGATCAGATTGGAAAAGTCATTCAAGACTTCGAATACGAAATATAATGTTTCATAGTTGGTAAAATTCTTGGAAATCTGGCATGGTAAAAATACATTATCGACTCGGCTCGATCAGCTCAAAATCCTAGAGCATCTCGGTCCGATCACGTGGCAAAACTCATCGAAGAAAAATAATTTGGTTTTGACAAATTCTAGAATCGATCACCTGAAGATTACTGCGCAACATGGGTAGACCGGTCAAAATCGGCTGTGTAAACTCAACAAGGGTGGATCAGCCACTTTGTAAAATTCCTTATTTGGCACTTCGAAATACCCTGCACAACACAACCAGATCGTTCAAAATCATTGTTGCGCACTAGGGATTTCGAATCTGATAACTTCGCATTAGGATATTGCATGGATTCAGATTCGAAATCACTTAAGCACCCCCGGGATATAATGCGAAAATCATGTGTGTGGCTCGAGGATCTGGGATTTGAAATTTGGCATGGCATGGGATTCAAAATATCTGGTTTAGATTTGGCAAACGGAAATCATGTGTGGATCACAGCCCTTCACTTGTGCGACTCGGAATGGCTTTCATTTATAGGTAGTCGAAATATGGGTTGGCATACGGATTCGAATTGGTGTAGAAAATGGCGGATTACAACCTAGCATGTGGGGAGCACCAGTTTTTAGGTGATCTGCACGTGCCGATCATTGTTTTTTCATGGTTTTTTCCAGGATTTGAGTTTTTGAGCCAAGAGTCGATTTCATAGCAAAGTCCTGAGGATAAGAATTTTGCATCCCCTCGAAATATGAAATTTTGGCTGATGCATGGAAACTTCACCTATAAATACTACCTCCCTTGGCATTCAAAGGGGTTGACTTGGGTTGGTATTTTTAAACTTCTGGCATACAGGATTGCTCTCTTTTGAACTCATTGATGGCTTTCATGGTGGTTCCCATAGCTTTCGAATTCTTCTTGGATTTGTAAACTTCATATAGAAGTTTGCCTACAACATTTTAGCATTCATTTGAACTTTTGGCTTGCTTTTCACAACTCCAAGTGTTGAAACTTACATTTTGGAGCATACTTGGACATTCTTATATATTCTTGGACATTCTTGGATATTTTTTGACACTAGAGCTTTTCATTGGACATTAGCGTTCAGCTAAACACACTTTGGCCTAAGGAAGAATAAAAATGACATTTTGGTCAAAGTTGGGAATTAATAAAATATTTGTTGTTATATCATAAAACTTTGCACATTCAAAATGTCCAAACTTAGATAATCATTGTAATCGAAATAATGATGATGAATGATGCTTTAAAGTGGATGTTGGCATTAGTGCCAAGCCACTATAAAAAATTGTGTGTCCCTTTACATTTCAACATCTGGTTATTTGGGTTGCTCTTAACCCACTCTTGGGGGTTGACGTGGGAAAATTTCCAATTTCCCATGTCATCATAAACAAAATACACAACTAGCACACAGTAATACTATGCTAGAGAAATTCCCATACTAGTATCAAAATAAAACACGACAACAAAAAACTACTAAGCGAGCCAAAGATTAAATTAAATTATGACAAACAAGGATTATGATACCAATTCTTGATAAAGTTCCATATCTCAGCAAAAAGAAGTGTAGATCACAAAGCAGCAACACAGGTTAAAAAAAATTATGGTAAGGAAAACCGACTTTCATAGTGATCTGTAAC
This sequence comes from Allium sativum, assembly GCA_030737875.1. NCBI lineage: Eukaryota > Viridiplantae > Streptophyta > Magnoliopsida > Asparagales > Amaryllidaceae > Allium > Allium sativum. The sequence continues at coordinate 151,778,131 of CM060927.1, read as the reverse complement.
ACTGTTTTCATTACAGCAAATAATGATTACAGGAAAATATAGGAGATAAGCTGAACGCCTATCCGCGGCAGACATTATACAATCCTAAAGCACAAAAGAAATCTACCTATTCACCACACAGGGTGCTACTTAGAAAAGTAAAATGCAAATATAAGTCTAAAGAAGGCCAAATACATAGCTGCCGAGGCAGTCACTTATACATACCATGTTATACAACAAGCACAATACAAATTTCACTTACGCTCACCATAAACAGCAGCACTGCAGTCACAAGACTAATACTTTCAAAAAAGTTAGAAGAAAAGCAAATTCGCACAATAACCAAAAAATATGGCACCTATCAACTTATCTAAGAGTAACTCCAACAGTGATCAATTATTACGGTTATGTAATAATTGCACTGAATCTGTCTTCCAACAGAGTGTGGATTTATGGATCAGTTCAAAATTTAGTCATTTCGATTACAAAAACGTAACCAGATGAAATTTTTTTTTGAAGCCATGTAAGTTTTGAAAGCACATACCCCCTAAAGAAAAACCCATACCGAACTATTGAACAAATGGGGGCACGTCCCAGATGGGGAGCTTGTTCAACAGGCGCCCGGACTTCGAGAGCCTGTTCAACAGGCGCCCGGACTTCGAGAGCCTATTCGACAGGCGCCCCCATTTTATTTTATTTTGGGCGCCTGTTCAACAGGCACCTAAGTCCAGACGTCTGCTCAACAGGCGCCCTACCCGGAAAACTGTCGGGGAATTGGAGCAATTACATTTCGTAATTTGCTGAATTGTAATTTTTGATCCGAAAAATGTTGGCGATGCTCTAAGCTGCAAGCAGGTAGACACAACAGAATGCCACAACTAGGAAGCCTCACAGGAAATTCCTTGCACAGAATCACCTTCCAACACTGAATATTCCACCAAGCAAAGGACGGCAAGGGGGAAGAAATTCACATAGACTAGACTGACAGTAGCCAAACACCAACAAATGACATGTAACAATCCCCAGAAACACTCACCTTAATGTATCTTACCCTAAAACAACTACCAAATCATAGAAAACTCACCCTAATCAGCAAATCCACTGAACCAAACATTCACACAAACAAATCGAAACACCAAATCCCACAAGACCTTTCCAACCAAACAAAAAGAATAGAGTCGAACCAACCAAACCTACATACAAACTACAGTGCAAGACCAAGCTAACGTAGCTCCACTAGCACGTTGCCAAAGGAGATACACAGCTCGAAAGCCTCCCTTTCGGTGAATTACAAAAGATCGTGGCTACGGTGTGACGAAGCAGGAGGGTCGTGAAAGCCACTCGCAAATTTTTCCAAAGAGGTACAAGGACCGGACGTGGTGTACACTGTGTTTGGACCTTGAATGGAAGGGAAATACAAGGCGTATAACGAAATAGGTGGATGGAGAATGCCAGATTTGTTAGAAGAAGAAGTCAAATTGAAGGGCAACAGAATCACAGATCTAAAAATCAGATCTGAGAAGTAAGTGAAGTTGGTCAACGATAAGGGAGGTACAAAATGTAGCAGTGGGAAAAGCTAAGATGGGAAAGAAAAGACTAGGTGAATTGTAGGGGAGAAGGAGCGAAAAAGGAGGAAATGGAAAGTGAAAATGAGGCGGCAGGGAGATGAAAAATCTAAGTCCAGGCGTAGTGAGCTGTTGAATAGGAGGCAGAGATTTATGAATAAGTTCAAAATTCAGCCGTTTCGATTACAAAAACATAATCAGATGGGGTGCCTGTTGAATAGACGCCCGGATATGGGACCCTTATTGAACAAGCACCACAAGTTTTATTTTGAAACCACGTAAGTTTTGAAAGCATGTACGCCTTGAAGAAACACCCATACCGAACTATTGAACAGACGGGGGTACATGTCCCAGATAGGGTGCCTGTTCAGCAGGCGCCCCAATTTTTATTTTGGGTGCCTGTTCAATACGCGCCTGAAGTTCAGGCGCCTGTTCAACAGGCCCACTACCCAAAAAACTACTGAGGAATAGGAGCAATTACATTTAATAATTTGTTGAATTGTAATTTTCGATCCGAAAAATGCTGGAGATGCTCTAAGCTGCAAGACTCCAGGAGGTAGACACAACAGAATGCCACAACTGGGAAGCCTCACAAGAAGTTCCTTACACAGAATCACCTTCCAACACTGAATATTCCACCAAGCAAAGGACGACAAGGGGGAAGAAATTCACATAGACTAGATTGACAGTAGCCAGACACCAACAAATGACGTGTAACAATCCCCAGAAACACTCACCTTAATGTATCTTACCCCAAAACAACTACCAAATCATAGAAAACTCACTCTACTCTAGGGCTGTCAACGGATACTTTCGGATACGGATAGTGTCATATCCGTATCCGCATCCGAAACCATTTTCGGATATCGGATATCCGTATCCGAGGATACGGACGGATATCGGATAATTATCCGCTCCGCCAACTATCAATAAATCAATGAACATAAATGAATTTTTTTAGCTTAATATTAATCTTTTTCAACCTAATTGATTACCAAAGTGCTAAAAATAAATAAATATGATGATAATTTATAATTTTGAGCAATTAACATGCATTTTGTAGACTTTTAATTTTGCAAATTAATAAATTAGTATATTTAATAATGTTAAAGTACACATAATTTAAGCTATAATCGGGAAAAAAAGCGGACGGATAATTTTCGGATGCGGATATGCCTATATTCGCATCCGCATCCGCTTTTCCGGATATCGGATATTTATCCGTTTTTCGGATACGGATACGGACGGATTTCAGATTTTTCGGATATCCATTGACAGCCCTACCCTACTCAGCAAATCCACAGAACTAAACATTCACACACAAACAAGTTGAAACACCAAATCCGATAGGACCCAACCAACCAAACAAAAAGAATAGAGTCGAACCAACCAAACCTACATACAAACCACAGTACAAGACCAAGCTAACGTAGCTCCACTAGCAAGTCGCCAAAGGCGATCCACGGCTCGAAAACCTCCCTTTCGGTGAATTACAAAAGATTAGGGTTACGGTGTGACGAAGCAGGAGGGTCGTGAAAGCCACTCGCAAATTTTTCCTAAGAGGTACAAGGACCGGACGTAGTGAACACCGCGTTTGGACCTTTATTGGAAGGGAAATACAAGGCGTATAACGAAATAGGTGGATGGAGAATGTCGGATTTGTCAGAAGAAGTCAAATTGAAGAGCAATGGAATCACGGGTCTAAAAATTAGATCTGAGAAGCAAGCGGAGTTGGTCAACGATAAGGGAGGCACATACTATAGTAGTGAGAAAAGCTTAGGGTGTGTTTGGTTAAAAATGAGTTTTGGATTTTTAGTTTTCAAAATTAATTACAAAACTATAAAGGTGTAGAAGGAGGAATGGTAGAATGAAAGCAAGATAGAGGGGACCGCGGAGGGGATGTAGCAATCATGAAATGAGGATTTGGTCTCTATATTTCTCTTATTTCTCAAAACATGAAAAATGGATAAAAGTTGTTTTTTATTTTGTGTGTTAACTTTGTTTTCTAAAATTGTTATTTTCCATGATTTACATGCGTTGTGCACATTTTTGTATGGACGAAAACCCAAAACTTAAAATGGTAAACCAAACACTACCTAAGATGGGAAAGAAAAGACAAGGTGAATTGTAGGGGAGAAGGAGCGAAAAAGGAGGAAACGGAAAGTGAAAATGAGACGGCAGGGAGATGAAAAATCTAAGTCCCTTTGTTGTAGGAGATAATATCAAAATATAAGACGAATAGAAGTACCAAGCAGGGATGGCAAAAAAATCCGTATCCATGGCTACCCGCGGATAAAATCCGTCATGGGTAAGAAATGGATAGATAAATGGGTATCCGTGGATAAAATAAATGGTTTTTTAAATATTCATTAATTAATGTGGCGGGTACGGATAGTAAGATATTCATGTCTGTGGGTACCCGTGCCCGTATTGCATGTTTTTTCCAATGCATAAACCATTATTGTTGGTTTTGCGTATTTGTGCGCATGTTTTTATTGAACAATTTAACTCATTTTGCAAAAGTTCTTGCTTGACTGCTCCTCAGTGGTTTATATCAATACTCGCCAAATCTATGCAACGCGTTGCCAAACTACAAGCCAGGTCTAATTTGTTTTTTTATTGGATGTATTTTTAAACAATTTCAATAGACGGTTAAAAAAGGAACTTAAAAAAATATTATGGATACCCGCGGGTACCTAGAATACCCGCAATTTTTTTAAAACCCGTTTAATGGATACACGTACGGGTATGGGGCGCGCACGGAGCAAAAAATTACCAAATGGGGCGGGTGATGGGGGGATACTACCCATGCCCGTCCCGCCCCATTGCCATGCCTAGTACCAAGCTAATATCAAAACCTCCATGAAGAAAGAAACGATATACGTGCCAGAAGCATCAAAATCTTCCAAACATCCTAAAAGAAATAAAAGAATCAAAATCTTCCAATAACTATATTTAAAAGTTCAAAATCTTCTAAACATCAAGGACACCAACACTAATATAACTCGCATCACTTCGAGAGATTGAATTATTTTGAAGACATATAGTAATTGGAAATAAACTGCAAGGATAAAAACTAGCAACGAGATAAAGGAGCTAAATATTAACTTAATAAGCTTTGAGCAACTTAAAACTATAATGTAAATCCACATGTAGATATAGAATTGATGTATACTGCATATTTTTAATAATTTCAAAAATATAAAATAAACAAATTACCATATACATAGAAGAGATTGACTTTAAATGTTTTACAGTTGTTGAATCAATTTGTCTCCAACTAAATTGGTGCTGAATTGAATAGAGTTGTCTAATTATAGCAGATTGAGTAATCTAGTGACAATTTCACATTCACGTTAATAGAAAGAGTTTCAGCGCATATGAATCTCTATTTTATACGAATAATGATCACCATAATCTAATTGTTTATATTGTTTATTTGTCTTTATGTAGAAAGTGGAATTCAGGGGAAAATTTAATAGTCGGGATTTGTTGTGTCCAATTTTGCCTTTATATAGACTTTCCATATATATATATATATATATATATATATATATATATATATATATAGAGAGAGAGAGAGAGAGAGAGAGAAAGAGAGTACCAAATTTCAATATATATATATATATATATATATATATATATATATATATAAATCGAGTAAGTTGGGAATTTGTGAGAAGATGTCTTTTGTATCAATTATTTCTACAATGATGCAAAATAGTTGTATTTTGCACCGGTAGATGGTAACAACTAATGAAAAAATGGGAATTTTTTCAAAGCAAACATCTCTTTAGAGTATTAGTTGTTACAAACAACCGATGCAAAAAACCACATTTGCATCGGTTGTAATATCAATGCAACCAATTTAGGTCTATTGCATAGTTTGCATTTGCATCAGTTGTTGAACCAAAGCAACAAAGGGTAACTGTGACGTTTCATCCTGAGACCAACACTAACAAAGAGTATTACTTGGTAATACTGCCTGCTAAAGCATAAAATAAGGGCGGTAAGGAGCAGTCATCCGTAGGACTTGTATTAATCAATTATCGAGCACGTCAATTTAGTGTCTATTTTTTCCCTTACCTCAAGCGGATCGACATTCTCAATTCTAACATAATATAATACGACAGTGGCTAACGAATCTATTCCCAAACAATAGCGTAGTAACAACAAATAACATAGATCACAGAACACCACACATAGATGTATACATATACATCAAGCACTGTACATAGTAAGACAGAGTGAGAGGTCATATGAACCACATGTAATATAACATGTCCTAAGAAAAGAATATATACATATCAGAGTTAATAAATAACTGCAAGGCGAATACTCAAAATATGGGTAAACTTCAAAAGGTGATAAGATGGAGCAAAGCAGAATCAGGTTAAGCAAATATATACAGTAGGTGCTAACCTGAAACAACTTAGTCTGATCCGAGTATATAAAATACACAGGTTAGTCTAGCTTAAATAAGACGATTAAAATACAAGGGGTGAAGGAAATATCTCATAAAAGTAATAGTTCTCAATAAAGATGTCATAAAATAAGTTTCCAATGACATAATATACATGAGTAAGGTTCAACTAAATCAACATGTCAAGGTTTCATGTATGTAGTAAAACTGTAACACCCCACATCCTTTAGTGTCACTCACAAAGGGAATGCACTAAGTTCTGTGGAGCATTTAGGGTAAAAGATGCAAATAAATTAAAAGACAGACAAAATTAAAACAGCGGAAAATAAAACTTTACTTTATTGATAAAATAGTTTGTACAACAATTGTTTTCCAATATCAGAGTATCATCTGTCTTACAAAATAAAGAAGCATAAAATAACATTTATATTCCCCAATGTAACATAAGCCAGCCATAGCAGCAGAAAAAGAGAGTCCAAAGCACTTTGTCAAAGAATCTTCGAGCTTGGGAAGAGTGACGGTTCAATCTAACCTGAGCTATACTATTCCCTCCTTAACTACCTGGGGGGGGGGGGGACGGAAGAAAAGAAGACGAAAAAAACTGGGTTAGACATAAAGTCTGGTAAGTTCAGTTACTTCTAGCATGTGAACAAGGAAAAACAAAACGACATGAATTAACTGAATACAAGACAATACCATGATGATAGGGCCAACAAGATAGGATAAGATTAACACAAGATATGCTAAGACAAGATAAACTGGATATGCTTTAATACTTTCTCCGCTTCGCTATTTACCTGTTATTATGGTTTCTATGTCTCTGCACCATCTATCTAGTGTCCCAACTAGTAATCTGTCTAAAATGATAACGCGATCCCAATCCCAGTAATTGTGGTTGCCTTTAGGCGTACATTTATTATTTATTACCTAGATCTAATCTAGGGTTTTCTTATCGAGCGCTTCCTAAATTCAACTAGGGTTTATGCGACTTATCTAATACTTCCCGAATTCAGGATTTATGCTACCTAGGTCCAAGTAGGGATTATGCTACCTGTCGAACGATGCCCCTAGTCTAGGACGCACTACCTAGAGTGGTATATGTTCCTAGACTTTCCCCACATATGTGTCGCGAATCGTTTATCGCTGTCTAGATGAACATGACATGAAATGTGCGACCCGAGTCCCGTGGCAGGGCTAATCTAGAAACACGGAACTCGGTCGGGAGCTTTCAGATATCTGCCAATGCAGATGCTAAGGTCTGTTTTTTCCAGTGGCTATGGTCCCACCTGACCCCTCCCTCAACTAATGAAAGGCCACCCTTGAAAAATTGAGAACTATACGCAGGCCCCCTATGCCCCACTGTCTTATGGCCATCCTCACCCATAACTAGATAGCAAGTATATGGTCTTTTGAAGTTCTCCGCCTTTCCGCTTTACGTATCTCGACAGACTCAAGATGGTAGCTAGACGACGAGTTGCTATCACAGGGCTACTGGTCTCGCCGAATCACGCTGGTCCATCCTAGTCTTTAGGTTGCCTTATATTGCAACCAAGGCATACCCTTGGTTCTTCTAACGCAGACCTTAACCTCTGTGAGCCCAGGAGGATCATCTGCAGCCTCACAGAGGGATACCAAGAATACCCTCACGTCCTCTCGAAGCCTCGGGCTTCGTAACCCAATTCGTTGGAGCCTTTTTTAAGATTAGATGGACGTTCGCTCCTCCTCGTGTTATACTAAGAATTACTACTTAGTTTTTCTAACTAAGGTTTACCACTTAGTTTCCTGAATTGTCGTTTTCTTAACTAAGGTTTACTACTTAGCCCCTTTCAACTAAGGTTTACTACTTAGTTCTCTTTCTCATCAAGTTGGATTGGTTAAGTATCATTAGTCGATACAAGTTAACTTAACCCATTCATTTGTCATGTTAAACTGGTTAAGTGTTATCAGTAATTCACGTTGACTTAACCTTACCAGCATCAAGTTATATTGGTTAAGTATTTACTTAACCCTACCCATTCATCTTGTATTGGTTAAGTGTTCCTTTTTAACTTAACCTTGCCTATCTGTTTTAACTAACATGTTATAACGGTTAAGTGTTCCCTTAGTTAACTTAACCCTAACATTGGTTTGATTAACATGTTCTAATGGTTAAGTATTGTCCCTTCATGTTTTTAACTTAACCCTATTCATTTATCACACTCTGATGGTTAAGTGTTCAAGCTTACTTAACCCTACGGTCTAGTCCAGCTAACATATTAAATTGGCTAAGTGTATTAAATTTACTTAACCCCAACCTCTAGTCTAGTTAGCATATTAAATTGGCTAAGTGTATTAACTTTACTTATCCCCAACCTCTAGTCTAGTTAACATGTTAAATTGGCTAAGTGTATTGAATTTACTTAACCCCCACTTTCTAGTCTGGTTAACATATTAAATTGGCTAAGTGTTTTTCTTAGTTACTTAACCCCTACAAATCTTGTCTTGTTACCATGTTAAGTTGGTTAAATGTTCGAGTTAACTTAACCCTATCGTTCTAACTTAACTATGTTAAGTTGGTTAAGTGTTCCTATGGACTTAACCCTCCCATTCTAGCTTAACTGTGTTAAGTTGGTTAAGTGTTCTTATGGACTTAACCCTACCATTCTAGCTTAACTTTAATTGTCCTATTAAAGCACCAGCCACTCACATTAGACAGGTATTGTTGTGGCTGCCGGTATGCCGGTTGGTTCCGGGCAGTCTTACGCCACAACTCAGTCTAGCCTCGGGCCTTTATCGGGCTCAATGCCTTAACCTCCCACATTGGATAGGTATTGTTGTGATCACTGGACAGCCGGGCGGGTCCGTGCAGGTTTACATCACAACTCAATCCAACCTCGGGTTAAGCATGTTCGTATTGTCTAAATTTACTTTTCTCATTTAGGATAAATTCTATAAGTAAATTTTCCCTAATTTAATTATTCCATTATTACTCTTTTAATGTACATTGTCAACATTTATTATTATGGCCCATTTTCCCTATATATCATATTTATAGTTTTTGGTATGTAAATTATACCAAATTAAGTGTCACTAACCATGATTATTCTAAACATGACAATTACTCACAATTATGACTAAATTCAAAATTTGTGCTAATATACTTATTATGCCAAATTAACTTTAATTGACCCAATTCTGATTTAACACCCTAATTTACAGTTTATGGCAAGACTAGAATTATTATTCTAGTTTACTGTTTACGCCTAAAACTTAGCTTACTTGCCAATACTAAATTTAATATGTCAAATTACATATTCCATAATTCATGTCAAATTTTCAAATTTGCGTTCTAATAAACATGCCATAATACATGTTCTAAATTATGTCAATCATAATTATGTTAATGTTCCACATTATGCCAATTTCCAAGTTTACAACCATGTTTAAGTCAAATTTATGATTTGCCCAAATCGTATTCCCATCGTTCGTGTAATCATGATTTCATCCTAGATTATAGATAAATCTAGATTCATGGATAAAAAGGGAATGAACCAAAATGCCATGAAAAGATAGACATAATGACTGGCAGAAGATGATAATTCACTAATCACAGATCTAACAAATTACACTGAATAAACTGATTAAAGCATCGAAGGCCTATAGATCTGATAATATTATGACATAAAAAAGGTTGAACAAATAACATAGGTTCAAGTATATGGGTAGATCTAACTTAATAGATAAATTCCCATAATCAAGATCCAAGGATAATTAAGAATAAACTGAATAGATAATCAAGTTTAGATCCAATCTCACAGTCATAATCCTAGGCAATAATATCATGTTCATGAATCATAGGTAATTATTCACTATTGTCCTTGTCATAGTCATAGGCTCCTAGTCAAAGGCTTATGTTCATAGTCAAAGGCTTATGTTCATAGTCAAAGGCTTATGGTTTCAAAGGCCACAGTTCCATAGTCATAATCTTAAGCATTGGCAATTTAGTCATAATTTTTTCTAGGCCATAATCAAGAATCAGATCCAAAGTCATAAACAAGCACAGATCCAATGAAATGATAAGGCATATTTCTTATATTCTTTTAATTTCATGTCACAAATAGAAAAGGCGTTCAAATCTAAAAAGTAACCGACTTATATTGATTGGATCTAGAAAAGAATAGAAAGATAGCGTTGCTTGAAGCCGTTGAATCTTTACTTGAATCCTAACTTGTTTTGAATCTTCTCTTGTAAGACTTAAGAAGGATATCCTCGTCTTGATTTATATTTTATTTTAATTTATTTATTCAGATTTAGAGGAAGAAGAAGAAGCCATGTCCATCAAGAATTTGTGCAGCATAAGGTTAGAGAAGAATGGTGCAAAGAGAAGGAGACTAGGGGGCTGTTTATATAGGACTGCAAGTTAATTTGAGCCGTCGATGAAGCCAAGGTTAATCAAAGCCATCCGTTCTAAAGAGAAGCCAATTATGTTCACAATTACTTTCTTAATGTACATTATTAACATTTATTATTAAATTTGTATGCACATTAGATACATCCCCCCTTTACACATTTATTATTAAATTTGTATGCACATTAGATACATCTCCCCTTTACACATTTATTATTAAATTTGTATGCACATTAGATACATCTCCCCTTTACACATTTATTATTAAATTAGTAACTTTAGTGTTAACAGAAATACGGGGTGTTACATTCTCCCCTCCTTAAAGGATTTCGACCCTGAAATCTTCAAGTCAAGAAGAATGTAAATCCTTCCATCCAATCATCCATCTACTCAACCATCAAACACAGGCATCCATTGTCCTTAAAGACTTCTAATGCTTGTATGTTCATATGCATATTGTATGTACATGTCTTTATCTAATGCAAAATCAGGCGGTCTACTGATTCAGTTGACCTCCTTAATGCAAATCATGTCAGTGCCATGTGTCCAATATGTATGCAAATCCTAATGATACATATTATTTCTATATGAGTGCACAATCATTCACTCAAATGCGACATTCATATGATAACACATTAAGTTCAATTCATAAACAAATACATATATGTAAATGAAATATGAAGGCGTCTGAGCTGATCTAGTGCCTAATACGTGTGTATATGCATTCACGAGCAACCACTAGCAACCATTCGCAACCATCAACCATAACATGTTTCAAATACATGTTTACATCCAAAAGGGTTTCTACCTAAGGATCTATGATACGTCCTAGAGGATATACCTTAAAAGCTAGAAATTAGTATGCATAGAATTCCTAAAAAGGAATCAAGGATGTACCCTTAAGAAAAAGGGTATGAGGCGCGTATGCCTTATCTTCAATCTCCCGTATCACGTTTTCTTGAGCTTTACTCAACTGTACCTTAATAGATTCAACTTCACGATTGCGAAGTTTCTTGACCTCCATTTCCAAAATAAACAAATGTCAACCATGATACTGAGTGTATATACTAGGATGATCAGAGGTCTCTCCTCTTAGCTTATCCATCATGCCATAACTATGAGGGTCAAAAGGTCACTACGTACTTTTTACCTCTCTTAAGGTTAGTCCTTCTCTATATAGAGCGCCTGCCACAACTATTCATCTCTCAAGCAAACCATCCTAGTCGAACTCGACATCCCTCAAGTACAAGCCCCAAAGGCCTAAACCAATATCAGACAAGCACCCGAGGAATGTCTCCTCCGAATTTGGATGATCTACGTGAGATGATCTAAGCAAAAACAACAAACACTTGAGAACTAGTTGGGATCTTTTACTATACAAGTACTAAGGTGCAGAGACTCAACTATGGAAGAAAATATGAACAAATGCGAAGTGCTAAAACCAAAAGAAAGAGTACAAACAGAAAAGCTAGACTCTTCCAACAGAACTTTACTACCTTTCTCCTAGGTACGCTTAGTGGTGAAAGCATGTACTTGCCCTTCTGAAAATCTTGTCCTTTGTTCTTAATTATATGCCCTATTCTGCCATAGTAAAGATACTTCCTCTTGTCTTAGGTTTTATAATCCCTTCCTCCTTCGTGAGCCAAGTCTACATCCATGAATTCCTCATCCTTGGGTTGTGCTCCTTAGCCAAACTCCTCATCCTCTTTCATGTGTAATCATGTTGACAAATCTCTCGAAAGTTGCCTCCATCGTACAGAAAACCCTACTAAGCTTGAAAGAAAACTAGCCGCAGGTGAAACTACTACTGTTATAGATGGAAGTCGGACACTACTTCGCCCTTCGATGAGGTTACCTCCCAGAAAGCCAAGAGCCCCGGAGACTCAAGAAAGAAGGGACAAGAATTCAAACAGAGAATCAGAAGATAGTGCGTATGGCTTTTGGGGAATATGTCTTTAAAACAAAACTTTTCTTTTGAAAATGCTTCTTTTAAAACTGTTTGAAAATAAAAAAAATTCAAATCTTTTATCTGATCTGGTAACCTTCAGCTCTGATACCACGTGTAACACCCCACATCCTTTAGTGTCACTCACAAAGGGAATGCACTAAGTTCTGTGGAGCATTTAGGGTAAAAGATGCAGATAAATTACAAGACAGACAAAATTAAAACAGCGGAAAATAAAACTTTACTTTATTGATAAAATAGTTTGTACAACAATTGCTTTGCAATATCAGAGTATCATCTGTCTTACAAAATAAAGAAGCATAAAATAACATTTATATTCCCCATTGTAGCATAAGCCAGCCATAGTAGCAGAAAAAGAGAGTCCAAAGCACTTTGTCAAAGAATCTTCGAGCTTGGGAAGAGTGACGGTCCAATCTAACCTGAGCTATACTATTCCCTCCTTAATAACCTTGGGGGGGGGGGGGAACGGAAGAAAAGAAGACGAAAGAAAACTGGGTCAGACATAAAGTCTGGTAAGTTCAGTTACTTCTAGCATGTGAACAAGGAAAAACAAAACGACATGAATTAACTGAATACAAGACAATACCATGATGATAGGGCCAACAAGATAGGATATGATTAACACAAGATATGCTAAGACAAGATAAACTGGATATGCTTTAATACTTTCTCCGCTTCGCTATTAACCTGTTATTATGGTTTCTATGTCTCTGCACCACCTATCTAATGTCCCAACTAGTAATCTGTCTAAAATGATAACGCGATCCCAATCCCAGTAATTGTGGTTGTCTTTAGGCGTACATTTATTATTTATTACCTAGATCTAATCTAGGGTTTTCTTATCGAGCGCTTCCTAAATTCAACTAGGGTTTATGCGACTTATCTAATACTTCTTGGATTCAGGATTTATGCCACCTAGGTCCAAGTAGGGATTATGCTACCTGTCGAACGATGCCCCTAGTCTAGGACGCACTACCTAGAGTGGTATATGTTCCAAGACTTTCCCCACGTATGTGTCGCGAATCGTTTATCGCTGTCTAGATGCACATGTCATGAAATGTGCGACCCGAGTCCCGTGGCCGGGCTATTCTAGAAACACGGAACTCGGTCGGGAGCTTTCAGATATCTGCCAATGCAGATGCTAAGGTCTGTTTTTTCCAGTGGCTATGGTCCCACATGACCCCTCCCTCAACTAATGAAAGGCCACCCTTGAAAAATTGAGAACTATACGCAGGCCCCTTATGCCCCCACTGTCTTATGGCCATCCTCACCCATAACTAGATAGCAAGTATATGGTCTTTTGAAGTTCTCCGCCTTTCCGCTTTACGTATCTCGATTGACTCAAGATGGTAGGTAGACGACGAGTTGCTATCACAGGGCTACTGGTCTCGCTGAATCACGCTGGTCCATCCTAGTCTTTAGGTTGCCTTATATTGCAACCAAGGCATACCCTTGGTTCTTCTAACGCAGACCTTAACCTCTGTGAGCCCAGGAGGATCATCTGCAGCCTCACAAAGGGATACCAAGAATACCCTCACGTCCTCTCGAAGCCTCGGGCTTCGTAACCCAATTCGTTGGAGCCTTTTTTAAGATTAGATGGACGTTCGCTCCTCCTCGTGTTATACTAAGAATTACTACTTAGTTTTCCTAACTAAGGTTTACCACTTAGTTTCCTGAATTGTCGTTTTCTTAACTAAGGTTTACTACTTAGCCCCTTTCAACTAAGGTTTACTACTTAGTTCTCTTTCTCGTCAAGTTGGATTGGTTAAGTGTCATTAGTCAATACAAGTTAACTTAACCTATTCATTTGTCATGTTAAACTGATTAAGTGTTATCAGTAATTCACGTTGACTTAACCTTACCAACATCAAGTTATATTGGTTAAGTATTTACTTAACCCTACCCATTCATCTTGTATTGGTTAAGTATTCCTTTTTAACTTAACCTTGCCTATCTGTTTTAACTAACATGTTATAACGGTTAAGTGTTCCCTTAGTTAACTTAACCCTAACATTGGTTTGATTAACATGTTCTAATGGTTAAGTATTGTCCCTTCATGTTTTTAACTTAACCCTATTCATTTATCACACTCTGATGGTTAAATGTTCAAGCTTACTTAACCCTACGGTCTAGTCCAGCTAACATATTAAATTGGCTAAGTGTATTAAATTTACTTAACCCCAACCTCTAGTCTAGTTAGCATGCTAAATTGGCTAAGTGTATTAACTTTACTTATCCCCAACCTCTAGTCTAGTTAACATGTTAAATTGGCTAAGTGTATTGAATTTACTTAACCCCACTTTCTAGTCTGGTTAACATATTAAATTGGCTAAGTGTTTTTCTTAGTTACTTAACCCCTACAAATCTTGTCTTGTTACCATGTTAAGTTGGTTAAGTGTTCTAGTTAACTTAACCCTATCGTTCTAACTTAACTGTGTTAAGTTGGTTAAGTGTTCCTATGGACTTAACCCTCCCATTCTAGCTTAACTGTTAAGTTGGTTAAGTGTTCTTATGGACTTAACCCTCCCATTCTAGCTTAACTTTAATTGTCTTATTAAAGCACCAGCCACTCACATTAGACAGGTATTGTTGTGGCTGCCGGTATGCCGGTTGGTTCTGGGCAGTCTTACGCCACAACTCAGTCTAACATCGGGCCTTTATCTAGCTCAATGCCTTAACCTCCCACATTGGATAGGTATTGTTGTGATCACTGGACAGCCGGGCGAGTCCGGGCAGGTTTACATCACAACTCAATCCAACCTCGGGTTAAGCATGTTCGTATTGTCTAAATTTACTTTTCTCATTTAGGATAAATTTTATAAGTAAATTTTCCCTAATTTACTTATTCCATTATTACTCTTTTAATGTACATTGTCAACATTTATTATTATGGCCCATTTTCCCTATATATCATATTTATAGTTTTTGGTATGTAAATTATACCAAATTAAGTGTCACTAACCATGATTATTCTGAACATGACAATTACTCACAATTATGACTAAATTCAAAATTTGTGCTAATATACTTATTATGCCAAATTAACTTTAATTGACCCAATTCTGATTTAACACCCTAATTTACAGTTTATGGCAAGACTAGAATTATTATTCTAGTTTACCATTTACGCCTAAAACTTAGCTTACTTGCCAATACTAAATTTAATATGTCAAATTACATATTCCATAATTCATGTCAAATTTTCAAATTTGCGTTCTAATAAACATGCCATAATACATGTTCTAAATTATGTCAATCATAATTATGTTAATGTTCCACATTATGCCAATTTCCAAGTTTACAACCATGTTTACGTCAAATTTATGATTTGCCCAAATCGTATTCTCATCGTTCGTGTAATCGTGATTTCATCCTAGATTATAGATAAATCTAGATTCATGGATAAAAAGGGAATGAACCAAAATGCTATGAAAAGATAGACATAATGACTGGCAGAAGATGATAATTCACTAATCACAGATCTAACAAATTACACTGAATAAATTGATTAAAGCATCGAAGGCCTATAGATCTGATAATATTATGACATAAAAAGGGTTGAACAAATAACATAGGTTCAAGTATATGGGTAGATCTTACTTAATAGATAAATTCCCATAATCAAGATCCAAGGATAATTAAGAATAAACTGAATAGATAATCAAGTTTAGATCCAATCTCACAGTCATAATCCTAGGCAATAATATCATGTTCATGAATCATAGGTAATTATCTACTATTGTCCTTGTCATAGTCATAGGCTCCTAGTCAAAGGCTTATGTTCATAGTCAAAGGCTTATGTTCATAGTCAAAGGCTTATGGTTTCAAAGGCCACAGTTCTATAGTCATAATCTTAAGCATTGGCAATTTAGTCATAATGTGTTCTAGGCCATAATCAAGAATCAGATCCAAAGTCATAAACAAGCACAGATTCAATGAAATGATAAGGCATATTTCTTATATTCTTTTAATTTCATGTCACAAATAGAAAAGGCATTCAAATCTAAAAAGTAACCGACTTACAATGATGGGATCTAGAAAAAGAATAGAAAGATAGCGTTGCTTGAAGTCGTTGAATCTTTACTTGAATCCTAACTTGTTTTGAATCTTCTCTTGAAAGACTTGAGCAGGATATCCTCGTCTTGATTTATATTTTAATTTATTTATTTAGATTTAGAGGAAGAAGAAGAAGCCATGTCCATCAAGAATTTGTGCAGCATAAGGTTAGAGAAGAATGGTGCAAAGAGAAGGAGACTAGGGGGCTGTTTATATAGGATTGCAAGTTAATTTGAGCCGTCGATGAAGCCAATGTTAATTAAAGCCATCCGTTCTAAAGAGAAGCCAATTATGTTCACAATTAATTTCTTAATGTACATTATTAACATTTATTATTAAATTTGTATGCACATTAGATACATCCCCCCTTTACACATTTATTATTAAATTTGTATGCACATTAGATACATCTCCCCTTTACACATTTATTATTAAATTTGTATGCACATTAGATACATCTCCCCTTCACACATTTATTATTAAATTTGTATGCACATAAGATACATCTCCCCTTTACACATTTATTATTAAATTAGTAACTTTAGTGTTAACAGAAATACGGGGTGTTAAAAAAACTACATAAAGTATAAGAGTTTCCTTTGACAACAAGTTGCTAAGCATAATGCTAAGCTTTATATATATATAATCACATAACACATAGAAACAAGATGGAAACCTCCATAACATCAACATGTAGAATGTGCGTTCAAGTGTTTAAAGAAACTCAAATGTGATCAGTGATTTGGATATGGTGATCAGTGATCACCATATCCAAATCAACAATTAGCTATTATAATAAATACATTCAACACTATCAAATGGTGAAAACATTTAGAAATCATCAAAATTCTAGGAGTCGAAGTTGTGAAATCTAGTAAAAACAACAAAATCTAAGATAAGACCCAACAGCTTAACAACTATATATATGTATATATATATATATATATATATATGACCCAACAACCTAATGCATGGCCCAACAGCCTGTCAAGTACTATTTATTAAGAGATCCATCAACCTCAAATCGAAACTTACAGCCCAATGAATAGCCCAACAACTTTATATAGGACCAGTTAGTCCAAGTACTAGCAACATAAACAACATATGTACCAAACTCCGAAATAGATACAATAGTCCATCCTATACCGCATGTACCCAGTTATCGGTTTACTATAAGTCTGTAAATTCCACACAGAAAATAGCTTTAATTAAACAAGTCTGGAATTAACCGACATAAAAAACTTACATAACCCATACCATATGATTTACTATATGTTCATCTGTACTAGATCTCTTTTAACACTGTTTATGGAGAAAGTATTCTAATTTATAACACTCCTTGTATCAGTAAATATACATATATGTTCTTTGTTTCTAGCTTCACCAGTTCTTGGTAATATCATATAAGCATGGCATAGATCCTAGGAGAATTTATATAAGTGTATCATTATTTTATCTTAGTTGTGTTATTCATTGGTATTTCATATATATCGATACCATGTGTCATACGTGGAACAAGATATATCTGAATTACAACAGAAACTATTAAAGCTTGCAAAGAAACTGGCAGATTTGCAATAGATTTTTTAGGAATGGACATGTAAGTAGAGCAGTCAATGGATACCCAAATATCCTAAATTTGTCTCTATATGTATCCAGAAAGCGGATAAATATCTGATATCTAGGAAAAAAATGATACGAATGCAGATATGAACAAATCTGTATTTGAAAATTATCCATTTGATTTTTGTCAAGATTATAGCTTAAATTATGTGCATTTAAGTATGTTGAAAGATATGTTTGAAATTATTTAATTAGTTTAAAATTCATATTATACGTTTTTAATGCATATTAACTGCTCAAATCTATTTATTATCATAATATTTGTTTATCTTTAACACTTTATTCATCAATGAAACTAAAAATTATTCATAATGAACTCAAAATTTTCATTTATGTTTCCTAATTTATCGATCGTGAGCGGACAAGATAATTATTCAATATTTGTTTGTATTCTTGGATGCGGATATCCAAAAATGATTTTGGATACAAGTACAGATATGGAACTATCCGTATCTGAAAGCATCCATTGATAGCCCTACGTTTAAGGTATTATTCGGGATTTTTTTACACCATATGCAAATACTCAATAATGTTATGTCTCTTCTATTTAATGTTATGCCACTTTACGATATCATATACTTAGCATATCATAATCCAATTAATTTCACTTTTAAATGTGCAAAATAGTTTTTTTTTAATAACTTGTAGTTGTGATTCCAATTTCACATATGGTACACTTTAATTTTCTTGTAGATGATAAAATTTAATTATAGCGGACTATGGGTCATTATTGACATTGTAACTAGCAACCTTGCCATACTACTTGATGTGCACGTAAATATGCACATTTATATTCACATATTTATTCATGTTCAGTTGAATAAATGAACATTTTTGGGCATTTTATATGATCAAGCCATAATTTAAATGTTTTCAAAATCATTACTCATTTAAGGTGTAAAACGGTAAATTGTGCATGTTTTAATTTGTAATATTATTTATTTGTTCCTTTTAGTTGTCTCTTATAGAAAATTAGGAGCAAAAATGATGTATGTGTACATGAAGATATGAAGAAAAGCATGCACATACACATGAGGAGGGAAAGAAATAATTCATTCTATGGAAAGTGGAGGACCCACCTCTCAACTAACTCACTTACTCTTAAGGCTTCATATTAGTGACCAATGCACTATTTGAATGAGACAAAAAAGGACTCATGTATTCTACATGATGGATTAATGGCTAAAGACAAAATTAAAAACTTCATAAATGGGAATTTTGGGGATTTCTCATGAGAGCGATTAGGTTTTTAGGGTTTTAGATCATGTATATATATACCTGCATGCTTCACGTAAATGAATAGTGTAGTTTGGACGATCAAACCTCTCTTTTATTTCCATGGATACTTAGCCATTTTTCATGTAATTTCATTTTCTTTTATGCAATATTAGTTAGTTAGTTCTCTTTTACTTACATGTTTTTACTTCTTGTTGTAGTGTAGATCTCTTTCGTTTTATGCAAATAGAATAGATTTTTCTTTATTTTGTTCTCTTTTTCCTTTGTTTTTATGTTGAAATCTAGTTTTGTTGATATGATAAAAAACATGAGTAGCTAAATCCCTTCAACTTAGGATAATGAAGCTCTCTTGATTATGTACATGCAACATATTTTAATTTTTATGCTCTATTTTTGTGCTTAATGGAAATATGATTATGGCAAAGAAGTGAATGTTTAAATTGAAATTTGATGGTCTATATTTCTAAACAATAGTTAATAGGTCATGCTTAAAATAGATTTGATTTTCATATTTTTGTCATTTTCATGAGAGTTAAACAAGTGAGTTGGTGATTGTGTTGAAGTTTGATGGCTTATGTTGGGCTAATCAATAGCACAAATATGTCATACTTAGCATAAACACATCAACCAATCACACTTATGAGCAAAAAAAAAAAAAAAAAGATAATAATTTCATAACTTGTTGAACTGTATGAAGTAGAAAGTGGATTTATTTCTAAGTTGTCATTTAACTTCATTGTTTTTATCAATCTTAGTTTGCTAGTTTAGTTGTAGTTGTAGTTAACATTTCTCTTAACATTGTGCTAATTTGATTGAGTAAGATCTAAAATTATTTCTTTCCCCGTGAATCGACCCGTATTCGCCATGAACTACAAGTGTACGCCATGCGCTTGCGGTTTTATTACACTTCGCGACAGATTTCTAATTGATATAATATTCGTTGTCGAATAAGTTTTGGCGCTGTTGTCGGGAAAAGAATTTAATTTTAGTTTATTTTTCAAATTATTTTTCTTTTTTGTTGTAATCTAAAAAGGGTTTTCTTGTTGTTGCTTTCTTTGTTAAAAAAAAGAAAAGAAAAAAAGGTTGTGTTGTTCCTATTTCTTGTGTTTGTTTCTTATTTTGTTCTACTTGGGTTTGATTGAGTGTTGTTTCTTTTTGTTTGTGTGTGTTAGTTCCCATTTTTCTTTAGAAAAGAAAAAGCTCAACTTCAGTGCATTTTTTTTTACTTGATAGTGCATTGAAGTGCTACAGTTCATACTATTCACTATGTATGCATTTCAGGTTCGTCTTCATTTTTTTTACTGTTCTCATTTTGTCTATTGTTTTCTTTTTGTGTATGCATTGACAGTTTCAGGTTGTTTGATTGTGTTCTATTTAAGTTGCCTTTGCTGTTTCAAAAAAAAAGTGTTCTGCATCTAAAACAGCGGTTGCATCCTGTTTTCATATTGTTTGAGATTTCTGTGCAATTTCTGTGCATGTGTTTTATGTTATAATACTTGCATTGATCTCATCTTTTCATTTTACATCCTCAGCTTAGTTTCCAGTTTTACTCCTGTGTTGTTCAAGGTGCA
Organism: Allium sativum; assembly: GCA_030737875.1. Taxonomy (NCBI): domain Eukaryota; kingdom Viridiplantae; phylum Streptophyta; class Magnoliopsida; order Asparagales; family Amaryllidaceae; genus Allium; species Allium sativum. The sequence goes on along the minus strand of CM060927.1, from coordinate 151,757,325 downwards.
CTGCATTTTGCATCATACTGTAGTCTTTAACTTTGCAACACTCTGTTGCAACTTGTTTTTTTATTCAATTTATTCCTTGTTTTGGTTTCATTTGTGCTCACTTTAAAAAAAATTATGTAATTGGTTTAGTTGTTGTGTGCACTACTGAATTCAGTTCCATATTTCAAACTATGCCCATTTTTACAACGTTCAGTTTCTAATTGTGTGTTTGTTCTCGACTGTGTGTGTGTGTTAGTTTTCTTCTAGTCCATTTATGTTCTTTACTGTTTTGTACAGTCATTCTTTGTTACAAAAATTGCATTTCTTCACTAAGCCCATTCAAAAATTATGTGTTTTACATTCTGTTTACATGCTCTTGCAATTTGTTTACACAGTTTCCAATGCATTTACATTACATCTATATTTTGTTCTTTTTCTTTCTTACATTA